>KZ071488.1:1676-11797 GCA_002091845.1 Anopheles cracens | reverse complement strand
GAGTGTGTGTGTGTGTCCCAATTCACGATGCTTAAGGCATGAGACAGGAGGAGCAGGTAAAAAAATACACAAACATTAGCACGAATTCTCACCACCAGTTGGACCGTGCAAGGGTAACAAGCCAATCAGCTCACTTAGAAGCCAAGGTCCAATTTCCCGCGTTTAGCCTCCCCTTGTACGGGCGTATGTTAGACATGCGGCAGGCAGGGGAGGCGGTCACCGAAATATTATAAATTTAAAATGTTGATTTTTCTCCCACTCGACCGCTTCTCCATTCACAGGCACGCACGAGCACATGCACCCACCGGCTTCACTCGCATGGCTCGTGCCACCCCTGGGCGGCCACCATGCAGGTGACGCGCCGACCCTCGCGCGAAGGTGTGATAAACGTAGTAATTTTCCTAATTATAACTACCGCCAGCGGACGCTGCCGGCTACGTGGCGCTGCGCGTCACGGATGCTCTCCCGGTGCATCCACAGCCGTCCGGTCGTCGTTCGTCCGCTGCATCGCTTGCCGGACGTGGATCGCCGGAGATCGGTATGCCGCCGCCAGAAAACTACTACACCCTGCCGCCGGACAGAGCCCCAGACAGCGGCTGGTTGTGCGACAACACCTCGGAGGAAGCGAGCTAATCGAATAGAAAATGTGAGAATCAAATTATCATTTTACGAGGCGGCGCCCCGAACGAGCCTGGCCGACAGGGATACGTCGCGCGGTACAAGGAGCGGAGCGAGAGGAAAGCCTTGTTCGTTTCGCTTCGTGCTGTAACACCAAAATCGGTCAGTGTGTGATGAAACAGCGCCAGACGATGCTTTTTGGCCCCGCGCAGTGGTCTAGAGCGCGGTTCAGTCGGTTCACAACAAATACGACGACATAATCGCAACACCAAGGCACACAACAAGACGGCAAACAATCTATCTGCCAGTCAATTGAAAATCTGTTCCGATCTTGCCGCAACGAGGCAAACCCCCCCGCCAGACCCCGGGAAGTGGCTGGGGCGGCGTGCTCCGTGTGCGTGTTTTATTTGTATGCAAAACAAACATACAGACCCCGTGTTATACCCCCGTCAAAGCATTCTTAAATCGTACGTCAAATAAACCTCCCTACTCTAGTTTCACAACGAATTCGCACATTCGCTTTGATTTTTACCGCTCGCAAAGTTGCCGAGAGCCGAGAGCGATACGAAGCATTTTTTTTTCTTTCGGCAAACATAAGCAACACAAAAATCCCGGTGGTCGTTCTGTACCGAGTCCGGGATCGATTCGTACGCTACGCTTGCATTCCCCCTTCGCGGGACATCTTACCGGCAAATGTCGGCGAACATCCAAAAACGGCCGGGAGATTCATTCGAACTGCTTGTCTAAAATACGACAAATGGCAACCTTCCAATCTGATTGAGCAACATCTTTCACCCGTTTTTTTTTTCGTTAAAAAAACACAAGAAAAAACGAATAAAAACTACTAACCACATCGTTCCATCACACGCTGCAGCTTCCGACACGCTTGATAAATGGCCCGAAGGGACCTTCACCTGTCCCTTTTTGGTCATTTGTGATAAATAATCGACCACTCTAGCCATGTCCTGGATCGGAGCGCCACCGCGTCCCACGCTCAGCCACCAAAACCTTGCTCGCAAAACCGAAACCATCGGCAGGGCAGGCATCAACCGCTGGAAGGCAACCACACAAATGATTCACAAGTGTGCTCTCCTGTCAATTCTGTCAAAACAACATAACCCGCGCGCTCCGGAACTGCTGCCCGCGCACGAAGACGGATTGTCTCCGCCCTGCCGCGGCTCCGCTCGTCGCTTAACCACGCACACGCAACACGCACAGACCCGATGACCCGATGGCCAAACTGTGAGCCACCCGGGCGGGGTTTATTAAAGCGACACCCCAACACACATCAACGGACATGAAAAAAATATGAAAATAAATGGAACAGAATGAAAAAAAGCACACCAACGCGCGGAATGGGGAGGCACTGCGCGTGCGAATCGCTCCCACAAGCGGATGCGATTATAGAGCGCAACCGACGCACTTCATCACCCGCGCCGCCATCGGACAACTTCATCCCGATCTGTCACTGTCCAGCCGCGCGACTGTCCGCACACGGGGGAAACAGAGTGGCCCTCCACGGCCTCGACCTCATCACCGTCATCAAAACCGGGCCGGGATTCAATCAACAAATCGCCTCATCCTGGCCGGCGAGTAAACCGCCCCTGTGTTCGCTATTTTTTTTGTCCGTTCCGTGTGTTTATCGTTTTTGTTCACTGTCGTTCAAAATTAAACTTTTTCCCCAATGTTTTAACCACTGGAACACGCTTACTGGCCTCAGGTGAGAACGCAGGGGAAGTGGATGGGCAGGGTGGTGGTCTGTTTACTCACAACCAAATCACATGCCAATCTCGGGGGCATGTGGCACTGGAAATAAATAAGAGAGCGACTAGTCGCTCGTTACGGTTGTTTAGGTCAAGATAAGCACGAACTGGAAATAGCGTTTATTATCACTTATCTCGACACAGCTCCGCCGGCGGCTTATGCTGTCAGAACGTATGCCGACGCCCCGTGGCAGGCCGGAACCGTGGTCAACGCGTTCCGTCGTAGTGGAGGACGAATTTTCGATGAAACAATTTTTGTATATTAGCGCACAAAAACACCTCACCGGTGAGGCTGACTTATTTTGCAGTAATTCATTCGAACTGCAACCATCCAATCTGATTGAGCAACATCTTTCACCCGTTTTTTTTTTCGTTAAAAAAACACAAGAAAAAACGAATAAAAACTACTAACCACATCGTTCCATCACACGCTGCAGCTTCCGACACGCTTGATAAATAGCCCGAAGGGACCTTCACCTGTCCCTTTTTGGTCATTTGTGATAAATAATCGACCACTCTAGCCATGTCCTGGATCGGAGCGCCACCGCGTCCCACGCTCAGCCACCAAAACCTTGCTCGCAAAACCGAAACCATCGGCAGGGCAGGCATCATCAACCGCTGGAAGGCAACCACACAAATGATTCACAAGTGTGCTCTCCTGTCAATTCTGTCAAAACAACATAACCCGCGTTGCCTTACAAAGATATAGTTGAACAAATTCAGCTACAGTTCATCTATTTGTAGTTCTATTTCACAGGCAACAACTTTCAACACTTCGCACGAAGCAAACCTATTACAGCAAAACCGGTTTGTTTACACATTCTTGTGTATTTGTTTATAACATCGGGATGAAGAAATACATGCAAAAAAATGGTTAAACCCTACCAGTGTTACGAACAAAAGTGTTCAAAATACATTAGGACCTACATAGGCTTCTGTAACAATAATTCTAATGAAATCTAATATTGATACGTAAGACAATGCATTCCTGAATATATTACATATATTGTGCTTTATCATTTAGTCTTAGAGATGAAAGAACCCTCGACTCAAAGCATCTTTAAGCAATGATAGCAAGCAACGTAATTAAATGTTAATCTAAATATAATAAAATTTAATCCTCCGTATTTTGGATCTATTATCGCTATTTTTCACCAAGCGTTTTAATACCGCACATTATATGCTACCGAAAACTTCTATAATGCGTTTCTAATATCAATTATATAGCGCGCACCGTCGCCGTTTAGCTCGTATTTCGGACAGCACAAAATCCAGCTGGAACACGCTTACTGGCCTCAGGTGAGAACGCAGGGGAAGTGGATGGGCAGGGTGGTGGTCTGTTTACTCACAACCAAATCACATGCCAATCTCGGGGGCATGTGGCACTGGAAATAAATAAGAGAGCGACTAGTCGCTCGTTACGGTTGTTTAGGTCAAGATAAGCACGAACTGGAAATAGCGTTTATTATCACTTATCTCGACACAGCTCCGCCGGCGGCTTATGCTGTCAGAACGTATGCCGACGCCCCGTGGCAGGCCGGAACCGTGGTCAACGCGTTCCGTCGTAGTGGAGGACGAATTTTCGATGAAACAATTTTTGTATATTAGCGCACAAAAACACCTCACCGGTGAGGCTGACTTATTTTGCAGTAATTCATTCGAACTGCAACCATCCAATCTGATTGAGCAACATCTTTCACCCGTTTTTTTTTTTCGTTAAAAAAACACAAAAACTACTAACCACATCGTTCCATCACACGCTGCAGCTTCCGACACGCTTGATAAATGGCCCGAAGGGACCTTCACCTGTCCCTTTTTGGTCATTTGTGATAAATAATCGACCACTCTAGCCATGTCCTGGATCGGAGCGCCACCGCGTCCCACGCTCAGCCACCAAAACCTTGCTCGCAAAACCGAAACCATCGGCAGGGCAGGCATCAACCGCTGGAAGGCAACCACACAGATCAAAAACAATCGAGCAAACCGAGTGGTGAATTCAATTCACCGTGCGGTTTTAGTTCAATCGTTGAAGCTTAGGTCGCCCGACTGCGGACGGAGAAATCGATAAACAGCGCCCAGCTATGGCCAGCGCATTTCAAGACTGGTCGAGACACCACAACAATCGCACACAACACAATTGCCAGTTGAAGGAAATGTGCAAAGTTTTGACTTATCGAATGTGCTTCCTGGTGCCGAACTGTGGAAAGTTCGCCTATGGCAGGAGAGTTTTGCTCCATAAAAAAATAGCTTCGATGCATACCCACGATGCAGATACAGAATGCTGCATACTTGTCCACGTCAGATGTCGAACTGCAAACTTTGTACACCATGTGTAGTAAGTAACATGTAGCTTTTTCGAATTTGCAGAAACTTTGACAATAGAAATGATGTCCCGTGCGGTCCCTGGTACGTTCGGTGAATAATGTGTCTCGGTAGAGTCCATGCGAGTCTGGGAAAGTGCTGCACACAAAGCCATAATCTACGTAGTCTTTCCTGAAAGGAAAGTTCAACGACGATGCTGTGGAGGTTATCTTTGCGGATAGTAGGCTAAAGCTAGGATCGGACGATAGCAGCCAGTGAAGCAACACACGGATTTACAAAACTGCGTCGCAATTCATTTGTCCATGCCCAAAAGAAGGTAACGCTCCCAAAGGGCAATATGAAGTTTGTAAATTGTTAGAAAAGAAAACACAAAATATAGTCAAGATAAGTATTCGAAGCGTATGAAGCGGATGCTCCCAAGGCAGTGGCTTAGCGTAAGGCATCGTACAAATCGTCTCTACTCATTCGAAAAGACTCACGTTGCAAATACCGTCGAAAAGCGATTGGAAAGATAAACAAATTAGTGAAACTGTGCGGCACCCATTCGTGACTAAATCACCCTTTGGAGATTCACGCTGTTTTAAACCGTCTATAAGCACCGGCCGGGGCCTGGGGCCCGTCTGCAATCAGTGCTATCCTATCAATCATCCATTTGCGCCCGATACGAATCGATTTATCGACAGCATGGTAACACGCCGAAAAGAAACCTCCCTCTCGGACAAAGGGACTCATCAGCAGCAACCTGGTCCCGGACAGCAACGTACATCACCACCACCACCACCATGAGCCGTTTATTTATGCCACTCATTTTGCATGGTTAGCTCGCAATGTAAAGGTAGGTGGTTTGCGCAAGATAAAATACACGCCCCCCGCCCCACCAGGAATGCTTCCATGCTCTTGCATATTGGGCAGCAACATTCGAAACCACTCATAACGGCATGTAGCAAAGGCCCAAACAAACGGAATCGAAAACTAAACAAACAAACATATAAATAACAAACCACCAAACAGAAGCGCATTCAAATAAACCTTGGCAAGGGGTGGGGAGGCGGCGGTGCGGGAGGTGCGATAAAAAATGGAAAGAAAATGGGGAGAGATTTGTTAAAGACGAACAAAAATGTGAACTCCCAAAATAAGACCTATTTTCGCGGAACATCAGAAATAGATTCCCGGCGTCCACGCGTTTGTCTGCGCGTACCTGGACATACCGAACATGCCGGACGGGGAGAGAATGAAGCTTACCTTCACGCGCCTTCAGGTAGACCGTATTGGCCACGATGTTCTCTAATTCCATTAGTTCCAGGTTGGCGGCTTTTTGTTGTCCGAATGGCGACCCAAAATAGTGAACCGGCTCCGGTAAAGGGCCCTTGCGCTGCCTTGTACTGCTCACTCACGCCTGCCTGCCTGCCTGCCTGCCTGCGCGCACGGGTTTGCCGGTGCGTGTGAGTTTTCGTGCGCGAGATTCGCGTGCGATCGCGGTCGGGAAGAAGGATGGAGCGAAAAAAAAAGGTGCTCGCCTCTCGTCCGCTCGTCTTAGATGGGTGCCCTTCAGTCTAACATGATGCTGACGGGGACGGAACCTATTCCGCTCGAACTCACCGCAGCGCGAGGTCAGCGAGACGTTCGGAGAATGGTGCCCCTTCCTGCGGGGTGCGTACATTTTTGCGAAAGATATGGATGTGTTCTGCTTTTGGACCACCTGACGATGGTGGAGGTAGCAGCGGCCCAGGTGGATAAAGTAACACGGATCCAGTACTCTGGCACCTATCGGTTCCCATCTACACGCGGTCAAGGAAAGATCCCAAGACTTGCTGACGACTTTGGCGACCTTAGGACGATATGAATGACAGCGTGTATCTAACAGATTGGCTTCTCTTCCAGTGGCCCACTCTTCAATCATCCACTCAACTCAGCCGCACGCAGCAGCAACATCAGAGTGAGATCTCACTTTTGAAGTCCATCCATCATCGAACCATCCTTTCGCATTCCATACAGAGCGCACGAAACAACAACAAAAAAACGCCGTCGACGATCCGCTGAAAACCCCTGACGGCCAACAACCGAGCGGGTAGCCCTGAGCGCGAGCAACAAACTAACGCGACGATCACCATCATCCAAAGTTTCCGGTGCATTCTTGGCGCGGAGGAGGATCACATCACTCGGCAAATGCAAATGTGCTCAGTATCGTAACACTCCCTAGCACGGAAACATTTCCATAATTGCAGCGCTCCGTAAACATACGGCTCCGTTCATTACGGGCGACGGCAACAGCCAAAGAACACAGAAGAGCGCCTAGCCCTGGCCGTGAGCATAATTATTCTGCCATAAGAACGACGTCGAATGGACGAGACTCGTCGCTTGGGCGGCCCTTGTGAATGTGAATATTTTAGCAATTTTCCGTGCATCCACGTCCGCTCCATGCCATGACTCAGCGCTCCAACATCGCCTTTCCCCCCCCCCGTCAATGTCTACCTGTCCCTGGCATTTGCTGTACAAATCACACGACCCTAACCCAACACCGTCACCGTCGTTCCTTCGCTCGTTCCTGACGCAACCTCTACAGCCTTTGACCCCTTGGAGCATGACCCGCAACAACATGCAACCGAGCGGCGACCGGCTGGATGTCAGCGGCGGCCAAGTTTGCAACAAGTTTCCGAACCCCTGGTGACGGGTCCGGCAGCATACAGCCAACTTATGGCACCCGGTGTCAGATGGTGTTGCTTCGTGCCGGAACCCTGCCCCCCTGATACGCTGGAAGGCTGCACTGATTTATCTATTTTCGAAACCTTGTCAAAGTGTCATCCAATCTTGGGTAGAGCACCGCGGCGCTCGAACGACGACCTGACGACTACTTGGTGCTCGCCTCTCGTCCGCTCGTCTTAGATGGGTGCCCTTCAGTCTAACATGATGCTGACGGGGACGGAACCTATTCCGCTCGAACTCACCGCAGCGCGAGGTCAGCGAGACGTTCGGAGAATGGTGCCCCTTCCTGCGGGGTGCGTACATTTTTGCGAAAGATATGGATGTGTTCTGCTTTTGGACCACCTGACGATGGTGGAGGTAGCAGCGGCCCAGGTGGATAAAGTAACACGGATCCAGTACTCTGGCACCTATCGGTTCCCATCTACACGCGGTCAAGGAAAGATCCCAAGACTTGCTGACGACTTTGGCGACCTTAGGACGATATGAATGACAGCGTGTATCTAACAGATTGGCTTCTCTTCCAGTGGCCCACTCTTCAATCATCCACTCAACTCAGCCGCACGCAGCAGCAACATCAGAGTGAGATCTCACTTTTGAAGTCCATCCATCATCGAACCATCCTTTCGCATTCCATACAGTGCGCACGAAACAACAACAACAAAAAAACGCCGTCGACGATCCGCTGAAAACCCCTGACGGCCAACAACCGAGCGGGTAGCCCTGAGCGCGAGCAACAAACTAACGCGACGATCACCATCATCCAAAGTTTCCGGTGCATTCTTGGCGCGGAGGAGGATCACGCCGCGGAAGAAGCAGGTGCGCACCGCCGAGTGTCAATCAATGCTACAAATGGGCAGCGCACTGGTCGAACAAGCGCGCGACAACGACAAGTCAGGTCGGCAGGTTTTTTGAGCCGGGAACGCTTTTGGAAAACTACATCTACATCCGCTTGGCCGCGCCGAGCGCACACCAACTGTCGCCGACTTCCTGCCTTCCGGTTGGCGGGTCGTGCAACGCACACACGCACCTACCACTGTCCTTTCGCGGGCGGGGTGGTGTCCGTTCGACAGCACAGTTTGGTCCAGCGGGCCATGAGGCGATGTGCATGCGACAGCACCGACCCGGCCGTCACTTGAGAAAGCCACATACCGTCCGAGGTCTAGAGCTTGATCGGCCAATTTATATATATATATGGTCAAATGTTGCGCTAGTGGCGGTGCCGCTCGCGGGGCGAGGTAAAACCAGTTCCAGCGATGCACGCACGCCTCGGCCGCCCGATCGGTAAGCCACCTGAAAATCGGGTTGCTGCCGCCATGGTCGACGATCGTTTAGTTTCTATTTTATTTGATTTCACCCCGATGCGATTCCGCAACGGTGCACAGGCGAACCCGGCCGTACCGAATTACATTCCCGTGCTGGAGGTGGTGATGGTGGTGGTGGAGATGACGCTCAGAAGTCGCAGCTCAAGTGGTCGCCCTGAAAACGGGCACAGAAGTCGCGATCTCCCCCTCTCTCCCTATCGCGCTCTCTGGCTTGCTTGGCTTGGACCAAGATTTTCCTAAATAAAAACGCAAACAGTCCAATTTTGGAATGAGGCTACGGGAGCATATTTACGATCATGCGTGGAGCGTGTGCCGTCCCGTGGTGGTTGATGTTGAAATCCGTGTATCGCGTTCGTTGATGGGTGCCTTATGGATTGCGCATTGGAGTGATTTTCTTATGCTATGCTTCTTTTTTCTGCACCATGGGCAAAATGATACCAAAATCTACTGCTGATCTACTCCAAACAAAGACCACTTTGTAGCGTGTTCAAGATGCACGCTCGATGATGGTTGGAACTTTTCATAAGGCAAAACGAAATATCAATACAGTGACTATCCACACGTATGCACCTTTTCAATTTGTTCCGTCACTTCGTCTTGTTCTTGGTATGAATAACTATGTTCCGGTTGACATGTTGATTCCAGATTTCTCGCTCTTTGCCGGGTAATCCACGAGACCGTCACACGAAATTAGAGACTAGCAGTTGAACCCATAAGTCCCATGTTTGGCCGTGTTCTTGTTTGCCCTCTGCTAGCTTTCAAATTTGTTTATGATTAAGTTACAGTTTTAGATTAGCTTACAAGTTCGCTAACAGTTCATAGGTGCAAAATGTGTTATATCTGTGGAGCACAGCCAATGTTTACTAGTATTTTCACTGTCACTTGTTGAACTGACAGATTAAAATGCTGTTCAATGGTTCGTCTCAAAATTAATAATATTGTAAAAGCAATTGTGGTTTCGTCGTCATTAACGACAACCGTCAAACGTGACAGCGTTCATTCGAAAATTTGGTTTCGGCACTCTTCAAAGACGAAATGTCAAAGAAAATAAAAATGTAAATAAAAAATCTACCATCTCCAAGAAAACAATCACTTTCAATTTGCTTTGCGCTTGTTTGTTGGATTTCGTTGAAAATTCAATTAACAAAGCAAATAAATTTATCATTGATTAGCTAAGTGTCCAGAATGGTTGTTTTACTTTCTGAAAAATATATAATTTATTCTTTCTTTGACAAATTGCAGTATTCCTGTTTTGCATTTGTCTTTCTCGCAGTTTGCTCTTCTTTTTGCAGTGGGACTTTCTCGATCGGGACAAAGTGTGTCTGGTCTTCAATCGAGAAATGTTATTATCACTTGACCCGATGTTCCTACACATTTTCCAGCAACACTTCTG
>KZ071485.1:126353-147398 GCA_002091845.1 Anopheles cracens | reverse complement strand
GCATCGGTTCAGTGGATGACACAGATTAGCACGGCCGGAGCTCGAAACGAAAGGATAATGGTACCCGCAGGGCCGCTTGAAGCGCCTATGGAAATGACATTTTATTACCACAGCCGTGTAGGTTGCCATGACACTCGAGCTTTGCCATCTACCTGGAGCGATATGGCGATGCGTATGGAATCCGAGATGTGAGTTTGAAATCCAACATTTGTGTGCTTATGGTTGTCCAGACATAAAGGGTTTTTCCAAAGGTAAAATACGATCGTAAAAGCCTTATGCAATGTTATATTTCAAGTTACAATTTAGTACTTAAGGTTGGTTGATCATAATGTACATTCTATCTCGTAAGTCCGCTCTAGATCATCAGACTTTGGATATTGATCTACTTCACTTCTGGACTTAACCATTTCCATGATAGCAATATTTAAGGTTCAACCATACTCAATCAAATCCAAAGTGCTATAGTGGCTGTTTACCCTATTTTGGCCGCGAAGTACAAAACTTGTACGTGATTGATGTTATTTAAAAACCCTACCTATTCCAGTATACCTCATAGGACAGACATGGACTGTGAAATGATATATCAGGACCCCTGATGAAAATCAATCAATACGCTTGATCAACTACCACCACAGCCTTTAAACACTGACTGACAATGTCCCACTAGCTAATAATACAAACCAAGCGGCGGTCAATCACTTCCTGCTAGTGAGATCCTCTTAATTTGACATATTTGTTTTCCGACAGCGATCGAAACAGCGGCTCGCTCGACGTCTTGAGACATCAGCACCCTCTTCCTTAACGATTCGCCCCACGTTCCCGGACACCGTTCGGTGTCCCACTGCGAATAAGGACACATTCAGTGTGCATTCAATGATGTCGCCGCATGCAATTCCGCTCCGGGCACACGCATGAAAGCAATTCATCACTGCCACCTCGGCTCTCGGCATCTCTGACAAGGACGACACGCACACACCCGAACGGCACCATCATCATAATCGCCCTGGCAACCCTGGGAGGTGCACTCCAAGGCGCCCGGTTCCCAGTTCCGGGAAGCAAAACAAAGTAGACAAGAAACAGCAAACGCAACCACAAAGTGACTGCGAAGTGCGCAAAAGTGGCACAACACGGTGGCAGCTGCGCGGGTGCAGCTTCGATTGAGTGGAAAGATGCACACGAAAATTTACGTTTCGAAGCCTTTTGTTTCGTGATTTGGGCACTGCAATAACTCACAACGTCCGTATCCTTTGCTCGCCACCGGGATGAAGACAGAGAGAGAGCGCGCACTAGGACCAAATGGTTCTTGAACGAAGCACGTTAGCAGAGAGCAAAAAAACACACATTTTCCCTTTTTAAGCACTATTTTTCCCATCACTTTTTGCTGCGAGGTCCTTCAAGACTTATCCTCAAGACGCATCTTGCCGCCGCAGGACTCCTACAACATGCGGCAAAGCCGGTGGGAAAGAATCTTCCGAAGAAGAAAAAAAGCGTAACAACGCTTCAGGCGTTCCACCGGAGCGGATGCGCAGATGGCCGGGCGCAGAATACATCTCCAGCAGTGCCTGAGAACGGTCTCCTAAGCGGCCAGCGTTCGTTGAAGAATGCATACCCACAATGTATCAGTATGTTGCAGAACTTCCGTTCGTTGTACGGTGCCAACCGAAATCAAATCGAAAACCCCGAGCAGTTGTAGAACATCCGGTTTCCGGTGCCATCGCTCGGCAGCCGTCCGTCAGGATTTCAGGGCCGTCTGGACCTGGATCGAAGAAGTAGGCCACTGGTTGCACAGGTTTCAGGATCATCGCGATTATACTGAGAAGTTGTGACGATTTCAAGACAAATCCTTCCGGCCTTACGGTCCGACCCAAGGGATCTTGTCCCGATTCTCGAAGCCCACAGTTCCAAATCCAAAACTCATCGGACCCCCTATGCTCGAAGAAGACCCTCGGCCACAGTCACGTAAGACCCCCCTCCTGCATATAGATGTCAACATCGGCGGCAGAAACCGCTGCAGAAAAGCGAACCATATGCCCCCACATACATAGAGGCACGCGTTATCATCATTATCGCGCCGACTGTCGCATGCCTGGTGGAAACTCCCGACCCATGGCGTCATCGAGATGGGCGGCCCCCCCTGGCGGCTGTTCTGGAATGGTTTCATTTTTTGTTCTTTTCTCCACGCACTACCCCGTTTTCAATGCACAGATCCACTCCATTGCCGATTCGCATTCCGCTTTTTTCTCTCCCTCTCTCTCGCTTCGTATCGCCGGCACTCTTCAAAAACCGCCGGCCGAAAGGTGCGCCAGCGCTGACGACGGATGGCACGAGTCTCGCGCGCGTACCGTGGAAGCACCTGCCCGTTTATCATCCATAAATTATCATCAGCAACAGGCTTCGGTGTAGCACAAATTGAGGCCACCGGGCGACCGGGCGACCAGTATCGGTTCGCTTCCTTGCACACAGGCACACAGCTAGGGCGGCCTGCAGAACTCGAGCGGCGCACGTGTTGCTGCGAAACACGGGGGGGATCATCATCGTCTTCATGATTCGCAGCGCGTGGTCTATTCCACGGTGACGGTGGTTGGCGACCTAACTCCGGAGAGGTGGTCGGGGCGATCTTGGAGGCAGGATGTCGGTCGGCGATGGAGTTGGGATTTTTAGTCAAACCAAGCACCTGGGCGTTTGTTGCTTCATAAGCGAAGGGGCGCGTGTGGTTGTTGGTGTGTTGTTTTTTCGGGACTAAAGAGACCCCTCGGGGCGCGTTGGCATCGGCTTTGAAATGGAAAACCGAAGCACGCTACAGTGAGGTGCAGAGTTTTACGAGCCTGCTGGGGCTTGTTTTTGCTGGTACGTGTTTTGGGGATGGAAGTGTTAGGTTAGTTTGTGGTCTCACTTTACTGGAAGACCTTGACCTTGATCTTGACCACGTGGTGGGGCTTTTATATGTTTGTCAATGGTTATAAATTAACATAAAGATCGAAACTGTTTACTATATTTTGGCCGCAAAGTACAGAACTTGAACGTGATTGATGTTATTTAAAACCCCTATTCCCTATTCCAGTAAACCTCATAGGACAGACATCGATCGTGAAATGATATATCAGGACCCCTGATGAAAATCAATCAATAGCCTTGATCAACTACCACCCCAAAACAGCAGCCGTCAAACACTGGCTGACGATGTCCCACTAGCTAATACTACAAACCAAGCAGCGGTCAATCATTTCCTGCTGGTAAGATCCTCTTAATTTGACATATTTTTTTTCCGACAGCGATCGAAACAGCGGCTCGCTCGACGTCTTGAGACATCAGCACCCTCTTCCTTAACGATTCGCCCCACGTTCCCGGACACCGTTCGGTGTCCCACTGCGAATAAGGACACATTCAGTGTGCATTCAATGATGTCGCCGCATGCAATTCCGCTCCGGGCACACGCATGAAAGCAATTCATCACTGCCACCTCGGCTCTCGGCATCTCTGACAAGGACGACACGCACACACCCGAACGGCACCATCATCATAATCGCCCTGGCAACCCTGGGAGGTGCACTCCAAGGCGCCCGGTTCCCAGTTGCGGGAAGCAAAACAAAGTAGACAAAAAACAGCAAACGCAACCACAAAGTGACTGCGAAGTGCGCAAAAGTGGCACAACACGGTGGCAGCTGCGCGGGTGCAGCTTCGATTGAGTGGAAAGATGCACACGAAAATTTACGTTTCGAAGCCTTTTGTTTCGTGATTTGGGCACTGCAATAACTCACAACGTCCGTATCCTTTGCTCGCCACCGGGATGAAGACAGAGAGAGAGCGCGCACTAGGACCAAATGGTTCTTGAACGAAGCACGTTAGCAGAGAGCAAAAAAACACACATTTTCCCTTTTTAAGCACTATTTTTCCCATCACTTTTTGCTGCGAGGTCCTTCAAGACTTATCCTCAAGACGCATCTTGCCGCCGCAGGACTCCTACAACATGCGGCAAAGCCGGTGGGAAAGAATCTTCCGAAGAAGAAAAAAAACGTAACAACGCTTCAGGCGTTCCACCGGAGCGGATGCGCAGATGGCCGGGCGCAGAATACATCTCCAGCAGTGCCTGAGAACGGTCTCCTAAGCGGCCAGCGTTCGTTGAAGAATGCATACCCACAATGTATCAGTATGTTGCAGAACTTCCGTTCGTTGTACGGTGCCAACCGAAATCAAATCGAAAACCCCGAGCAGTTGTAGAACATCCGGTTTCCGGTGCCATCGCTCGGCAGCCGTCCGTCAGGATTTCAGGGCCGTCTGGACCTGGATCGAAGAAGTAGGCCACTGGTTGCACAGGTTTCAGGATCATCACGATTATACTGAGAAGTTGTCCCGATTTCAAGACAAATCCTTCCGGCCTTACGGTCCGACCCAAGGGATCTTGTCCCGATTCTCGAAGCCCACAGTTCCAAATCCAAAACTCATCGGACCCCCTATGCTCGAAGAAGACCCTCGGCCACAGTCACGTAAGACCCCCCTCCTGCATATAGATGTCAACATCGGCGGCAGAAACCGCTGCAGAAAAGCGAACCATATGCCCCCACATACATAGAGGCACGCGTTATCATCATTATCGCGCCGACTGTCGCATGCCTGGTGGAAACTCCCGACCCATGGCGTCATCGAGATGGGCGGCCCCCCCTGGCGGCTGTTCTGGAATGGTTTCATTTTTTGTTCTTTTCTCCACGCACTACCCCGTTTTCAATGCACAGATCCACTCCATTGCCGATTCGCATTCCGCTTTTTTCTCTCCCTCTCTCTCGCTTCGTATCGCCGGCACTCTTCAAAAACCGCCGGCCGAAAGGTGCGCCAGCGCTGACGACGGATGGCACGAGTCTCGCGCGCGTACCGTGGAAGCACCTGCCCGTTTATCATCCATAAATTATCATCAGCAACAGGCTTCGGTGTAGCACAAATTGAGGCCACCGGGCGACCGGGCGACCAGTATCGGTTCGCTTCCTTGCACACAGGCACACAGCTAGGGCGGCCTGCAGAACTCGAGCGGCGCACGTGTTGCTGCGAAACACGGGGGGGATCATCATCGTCTTCATGATTCGCAGCGCGTGGTCTATTCCACGGTGACGGTGGTTGGCGACCTAACTCCGGCGAGGTGGTCGGGGCGATCTTGGAGGCAGGATGTCGGTCGGCGATGGAGTTGGGATTTTTAGTCAAACCAAGCACCTGGGCGTTTGTTGCTTCATAAGCGAAGGGGCGCGTGTGGTTGTTGGTGTGTGTTTTTTTTCGGGACTAAAGAGACCCCTCGGGGCGCGTTGGCATCGGCTTTGAAATGGAAAACCGAAGCACGCTACAGTGAGGTGCAGAGTTTTACGAGCCTGCTGGGGCTTGTTTTTGCTGGTACGTGTTTTGGGGATGGAAGTCATGTCCTACAAGCCGAGGACATGTTTGGTTAGGGGAAGCATCCCTTACTAGGAGGGCCTGTTGCTCGCAGGAACCCAAGAAAAGGGTCCTGCTACCAGGCTTTTGTCACGGCTCAAGACGCTACCTGGACCGAGGATCCACTCTCCAGCCATTATCATCCGAGATTGCCAGCGCCCAGATGTTCATCTGCGCGTGGCGTGGGGTTGGCGAACGAGGATGATAAATTTTCGTTCCGTACTTCGGGCCAGGCGACAAAAGCGACACAGCGCCGATCGATCACCGGGGCGCTGTCGTTCTGTTTGAACAACAAGCGTCCCGTGGCTGCTGGTGATGATGATGATGATGTCCCTCGTACATTGTGGACGATCGTTATTTCTGCGCTGATAGCCAAACATGCAATATTTTCATCCCCTATTAAAGACGGTGATCTCGCCCTGGCCGATGCGATCGCACACTGTATTCCGGTCGTTTACGGCAGGAGGACAAAAAAAATCAGACATGCAATAAATTGTGCAGTCCACACAGTCTTACGCCGGATGCACGCCGGTACACACCGATGATGACACGCTCGGGACCCGATTCGATCGTGTTTAGCAGGAGGAAGAAGTCGTGGGAGGTTTGGGCAGGGCGTGCGTTCCAAAAAAGAATCGCCACAAGGTCAGGACGCTTGGAAATGAGCGGGCCCGTCCCCGTCAAGCGACAGATGATTTGTTTCGAAGATCGCGATCGCGTTCGGTTGTCATCTGCGGCGGCGTCTGCATGCCGTCTCGCTTGCTCGCGCCACGATTTCGCGGCGTTAGTGCTATTTTAAGATATCCTTTCAAGCAATTTTCGCCAAACTTGTGTATTGCCGGGACTCCCGCATTTGTTACACATCCGTCATGCATGACGTCGCGACGATTTCGAGCTCGTTTATGTGTTCGTGATGTTTGGTGTCATTATGAGTTTTCCATTACCGAGTGGGGTTTTTTTTGTTGTTGCTTCCTTCTCATCCTCCCGATCCACCATCACTCAAAAATTATCCCAAAAAATTGGTTCTTATTTTACTTGTTTTGCCCAGCTCCGGGTCGGAGTTTTTTTTCATGTCACAGCTTCCACCGAATTCGAGCGGCGTGAGAGTAGCGTGAAGGAACACGATGCACGTTTTACGATGCAGATGTTTTTTTTCGCTCTTTCTCTGGGTTTGTCGCCGCCTGGTAAGCGCGGAGTGGACGCGAAACATACGTGCTCGCGAACGCGCGCGCGTCCCGTTAAGTAGGAGACTAAGCTGTAAGCATCAGCATGGGAATTGTGTTCCGAACGAATTCGATCTTTTTTCTCGTTAATTTTGAGGACAGATTTTTTTCTTTTTCCTGTTCAGTACTGTATGCACCGGGCAGCTTTGTGTTGTGTGATTTATTTACAACGGAAATTGGTGTTTTTTGTGGATTTCTTTACGTTTAACTTCTTGAGTTGGGGAGAAAAAAACGTTGCATTTTCCTGGCAGATCTACAATGACGGACGAAAAATTAGATTCAACCGTACTTTGAAATGAAAATGAGGTTCTTCGTGTTTGTCGTAAGGACGTACGTGATCATGGATGTTACGTGTTACGCCGTTTCATGTTTTCATCGCCAGTTCTTGCTAGGTGGAGACGTCTCACATGGCGATAAAAAATGAAAAATGAATCTTAAGTCTTAGTCTCACCTTGCAAGCAATATAATGATGTCAATATAATAACGCCAAGCAGCTGCACTAGAGTGCTGCTAAGACAACTTCGTATGGTGATCTTATCAATTCATCCTTTTTTTTTAATCGTTACCTTGGCATAGTTTCATATCCATACAAATCCATGCTTTAAGTATTATAGTTTCGAATTTGTTGTTTATCTTAGATTTTTAATATTTTTGTGTTCAAGACTTCAGTTTTCATGTATCACATGATCACTGTAATGTATTCATACCAAATGTGTGTATTAAAAATAAAACAAAAATAGTAGAAATAGATTAAGCCTTACGTGGAAATGGAAGAGAAAATGGAAAAGGGTGTAGAAAAATACCAAAAACTAGCTAAAACTCGTAGCATAATAGATTTTCATCAAAACCTTTATAAAATGGCAAATTTATGAATGTTATTGAAACTGAGCAATCAAAATAGTTTAAATCAGAGTATTCTCTCCACCAACAAAATCATGTTGAACGTATAGAATACATTTCTAGATAGCATCTATTTCGTTAAAACTGAAATCGTGAAATTGTGTCGTTAAAACCGTGAATAACTTAGAACAAAAGATCGAAAGCCCACTCTGCAATCTTAGAGTTAGATAGTGTTAATTGAAAAATCAAAATATCATGAATATGATTCATTATGTTTTGGACCATTTTTTTATGTTTGCTGTTTTTCGGATTATTCTAATATTCGCTACAAAAACTGTGTATATTTTATAAATAATAAATATATAAAAATATATTCTATATATTCAGATTCCTGAGGAGACAGGCTAGTGCAAAGAGTTAACAAAGCTCGATAAAAGGTCGTAAATAGGCTAGTAAAACCGTACTAAACCCGTTCCAGAAAGTGTATTTAGACTGCGACATATTATGAAAAATTGAATCGTTTCACAACAGTATAGCTATTCCGTTTTGTGTCAGATTTGCAGTAGAAAGCGTTGATTTCAAATTGATTAACTATTTTATGCTATTTACGAACAAGAATAGCCTATAAGTATCACAATAATGTTCCAGAGCTAGTTTACATTCGCGTAAGCTGAGGAATTGAGTTGAACATATCAACACAGCCCAACAATCTCGGTGCTTTGTTATGCCTGCTCCATGTATTTCGCACAAACTGATGAAAAGCATTATGGCGATAGCTAACAGTGCACCAACATTCAATGCAACATACACCACGAAGGCGTTGTGTTATCCATA
Source organism: Anopheles cracens (assembly GCA_002091845.1). Lineage (NCBI taxonomy): Eukaryota > Metazoa > Arthropoda > Insecta > Diptera > Culicidae > Anopheles > Anopheles cracens. The sequence goes on along the minus strand of KZ071485.1, from coordinate 139,092 downwards.
AAGACATTTTGAATGCCTTCTGCCGCTGATAAAAATAGTTTCCTCTGCTTCGATGATCCATATCATCATTTTCCTTCCCGGCCATCGACATCGGGCCTGGCTTGCCTGGTACGGCCCCGTCCGTTGAGAGTGAAATTAAATTTTAATGGACCTATCATAACTTCCACCGTTCGGTCTACGATGCCCTTGCCGTGCTTGATCAGCAGCGCTTCGATCGTTTTCGAGAAGCGATCGATACTATCGGCACACAGTGCCGCTGACTCCTTCAGCGGGTCGGCAACGAACGTGCTGAGATCCGTTCCACCGTACCCGATGCTGCGGACGGCACGGCGCGATCCTTCCTTGAAGATCAGCCCGAGGTTGGCGGTCGGGTTCTTGAACGCACGCTGCAGCTCCTTCAGATGCGACCCGGCGTACTGGATGCCGGTGAGCGTCACGAACAGCCGCAGAATATCGTTCGCTCCCTCGAAGATACGGTAGATACGAATATCGCGCAGGAACTTCTCGAGCCCGCTCGACGTCATGAACCCATTGCCACCAAGGATCTGGATCGCTTCGTCGCACACATACCAAGCGGCCTCCGACGCAAACACCTTCGAGATGGCCGCCTCCAGATGGTAGTCCGAGTGTCCCGCGTCCATGTTGCCCGCAATCATGTATCCCATCGACTGGCTCACGTACTGGAGCATCGCCATCCGGGCGAGCTTCTCCTGCACGTTGCCGAAGTTTTCGATCTTCTGCCCGAACTGAACGCGACTCGTCGCGTGCTCGGCCGCCTTCCGAATGCATTCGCCCATCGTGCCGGCCAACGTGCCCGCCATTCCGAAGCGCCCATTGTTCAGGATGTTCATCGCCACCTTGAACCCATCGCCCTCCTTGCCGAGCACGTTCTCGACCGGGATCTTCACGTCGTCAAAGTACACCTCGGTCGTGTTGGAACACTTGATGCCCATCTTGTCCTCCGCCGGGCCACTGGTTACACCCCCGAAAGCACGCTCCACGATGAACGCCGTCACCTTGTCCCGCTTCTTGCCCGTCCGCTCGTCCGTTACCTCCGTCTGAGCGAACACGGTAAGCAGGTTGGCCAGCCCACCATTACTGATCCAAATCTTCGACCCATTCAGCACGTAGTGCGTGCCGTCGGTGGATTTCACCGCCCGGCTGCGGATCGAACCGGCATCCGAGCCGGAGCTGGGCTCGGTAAGACAGAACGCGGCGATCGTGCCACCGCTAGCGACCTGCGGGATATATTTCCGCTTCTGTTCCTCGGTGCCGTACAGCAACACACCCTTCCAGCCGATGCTCTGGTGGGCACCGAACACGACGGCAAGACCGAGATCGACCGCACCGAGCAGTTCACCCATGCGGGCGTAACCCGTGTTGGGAAGCGCCAGCCCACCGTACTCTTCCGGTGCCTGCATCCCCATCAGTCCCATCTCCCACATGCTCTGGAACGTTGCCTCGTCCGGTCCGCCGTTCTTTTCCGCCTTCACCGGGTCATGACTTTCCTGAGGACGCCAGAAGGATGTTATTCTACAGTAAGAATCACGCAAATGGGGATGGAAATACGTACGAAAAACCGTGTAACCGGATCGACCAACGAACCGACCAGCTCCTTCTGCTCCGGCTTCAGCGCATCCGGGTACGGGAAGACCTGCAGCGGTTCGATTTCACCGCGGAACAGATTCGCCATATACGAAGTGTTGACCGTCGGTGCCGGGTTGCTGCGTTCCTTTGGTTTGGACTGGGCCGTCGCCGACAGCCATCTGTAAGCGAAGTTGGAAGAAAAAGTGATGTAAAAAATATATATACACCTTAAAATTCAAGAAAGTCAAGATGCCCGATGATGCCGGGTTGTGTGCGTCACCAGTTTAGCATTATCACTCGCACACTCTTCCCCGTATCAGTTGAGCCGCCCTAAGTAACCCTCTTCCTCGGTCCAAAGTTCAGCCGAACCGCAGCTTTCTGCCAACTCATCGTCCGCTTTTTCGCTTATTTCATCACGGATTTGCACGAAGATCGCGCGTCCGCGGGCGGACAGAGCGCTACCCCGGCAGCGCAGGGCAAAGTCCAATGTGCGCGGAATCCACACAACAATGTGGCCGACTTTCTGCCGCCTCCCTTTCTATGTTTACCTGTTGCACGACGGCAGCAAAGACGCCCCCAAAGCTGGATCGCATCCCAGTGCACTTCGATTGGACAACACCAATCGCTGGAGACGATACATTGTGCGATGTTTTAATATGGACACTTTTCACCGAAACCGCTACAAACACGCAGTAAACCGCAGCGACACGTCCGGTGCGTAGCGAACAGCGAGACGGAATTGTGTCGGTTGCTCCCCCACACGGGACGGACTCTTCATTGATGACAGCTATACGCGCGGGGAGTCGTTTTGCGCAAGTCTCTCGCATCTCACGATTCTCTTTCGCGAATGCTCTCGCGTTTATGCTCCTGCGTATGTTTGTGGTGTGACCCACCACACAGATGGAGGCATCGATTGTTTACCAACATTAGCGCGTTCATTGACACTACGAGAGTGGAGTTTTTTGTTCCTTTTAAGCTTCGTTCGACGTATAGTCTAGCTATTCGGCGAACGCGAACGTAATATCAGGTGCAACAAATTGAAATGAATGCCCTGAAGTTGTAAAATTACAAAATCCTCTGAACGGTATAAAAAGTACCAAATTCCATGTTCGTGAACAGTACCACGAACTGAAAGCACACTGACATACATTTCCTATGCACTCTTTGATCTACTCTCGTTCACTTACCTGCAGTACTGTTGCAGAAAGGCCTTGGAGGATGGCTCGTTCCTCACCACAACATAGCGCCCCAAACGTAGCATGCTGACTTCAAACGAAATGGAAGATCCGCTTCACCAATCGAATTCAACGGCAACCACGAGACTGACCAGCCGTCAGGTGCATCGCACTGTACTATTAACGTGCTTGCGCACGCTTAAAACAAATACAAAAATTCGAAGAAAACGTGTTTACTATGGATCACACTTTCCTAAAGTGTAACTTCTTCGCCGATAACTGATAACACGCGTAACCAGTTCCATCGGTTTCGTGTTTCGTGATAAAATAAGCCCTCCAAAGACAGATAAAACACTTTTACAGAGATTTATCGCGGTGTACCGTAAAGGGGCAAGTTTATCAGCTATCTACAAAATATCGTAAAAAATCACACGCACGTTAATCTATGTCGAGCGGATTAGTGTGCGGTAGGCCACGACGTTCCGACACGTTTCGTGCGACCTGCGCGAGCTTAGCGTAGTGTTGCTGGTAGATGCCCGAGTGGATCCGGCTTATATTGCGCTGTACACGGACGCTTGCCTCCTGGCACCAGATTTGTGTCATCAGCAGCTCTTGGCGCGCGGACGGGAGTCCCTTCCGGACGGCACGGGACGCGCGGGAGAGTACGGCGGCCATTGTGTAGATGTCGATGGCACAGTCCGCCACCCGGGCGAGCTGGAACTGTCGCTCGACGATACCTTTGCCGTGCTTCACGAGCAGAGATTCGATGGTCCGGCTGAACATGTCCATAGACTGGTGTGGAAGAGGGACCAGGGAAACCAGGTTAGAAGAAAGATCTTACGCCCTGTTTATACCGCACACTACTCACCTCAGCGCACTGTTTGGCAGAGTGTTGCAGCTCGCTGGTCACGAAGGAACGCAGATCAGTTCCACCTACTCCAACACTTCGTCCGGCTCGCTTCGTACCTTCCGCAAAGATCACTCCCATATTTCCGAGCGGGTTCTTCAATGCCTTCTGCAACTCACGAAGATCCTTGCCTGCCTTTTGAATGCCCGTCAGTGCGATGAACATCCTCAGCACATCATTCGCGCCCTCGAAAATGCGGAATATTCTCATATCCCTCAGGAACCTCTCCAGTCCACTGGACTTCATGAATCCGTTTCCTCCCAGCAGCTGGATGGCCTCATCGCACACATACCAAGCAGCCTCCGTACAAAACACCTTACTCACAGCCGCCTCCAGATGGAAGTCCACCGAACCCTTGTCCATATTCCCCGCCACCATATACGTCAGGCTTTGCGCCACATAGTGATACGTAGCCATTAGGGCGAGCTTCTCCTGCACGTTTTCAAACTCAACCAGTTTCCGCTTGAACTGCACCCGATCGCTCACATGATTGGCCGCCTTTTCCACACACGTTTTCATCGTCCCCGAGAGCATCGCGCCCAACCCAAACCGTCCCGAGTTCAGGATGTTGACCGCGATCTTGAACCCGTTGCCGACCTCTCCCAACAGATTCTCCACCGGCACTTTCGCGTCATCGAAGAACACTTCCGTCGTCACGGAACACTTGATGCCCATCTTGTCCTCCGGTGGTCCGGTACTGACACCCGCGAAGGCACGCTCCACTATGAACGCACTCATTTTGCTCCTTTTCTCGCCCGTGCTGGGGTCCGTCACTTCCGTTTGGGCGAAGGTGGTGAAGATGTTGGCGATGCCACCACCGGAACACCAAAGTTTCGACCCGTTCAGGATGTAGTACTTGCCGCAGGGGCTGAGCACCGCTTTCGTTTTCACCGAGGCCGCGTCGGAACCGGTGCCGGGTTCGGTTAGAGCGAACGCACCGAACACTCGGCCGGTGCACAGCTGAGGGAGATACTTTTCCTTCTGCTCCTTTGTTCCGTAGAGGAGAATGCCCTTGGTGCCGATCGTCTGATGAGCTCCGGCGTAGATGGACATTCCAAGATCGTAGCTGCCCGATATCTCCGACAACCGTACGGACTGTGCATTGGACAGGCCCAAACCGCCGTACTCGGTGGGAATGAACGGTCCAAGGTATCCCTGATCCCACAGGGCATCCACAACGGTCTTCTCCACCGAGGCCGTGGCGTCGTTTCTAGCTGCGTCGTTCACTTCCTTAAAGGTGAATAACAGATTATTGTAGGTCTTATCCAATTAGCCTTACGTTGCCCAACTTACCTCATAGAACTTTACGGTAGGGTCAATGAATGCCTGTATATACTCGCGCTGCTCCTCGTTCAGCGGTTCCGGATACGGAAACAGTTCGGCCGTCTGAAGCTTCCCGCTGAACAGATTCATCACAAACGATCGGTTTGGTTTTTGCTGATCGGTGGGCTGTACTGCAGCAGCTTGCAGCGCACTTCTGGTGGACACATTCCTCCACGCTTTTCGCACCAACGTTGGGCGAAGGTTTCCCGCCATCGCAATAGTCGTGCAAGCTTTCAACATTGTTTGAACCTACCGGGCGAAGTCTTTCAGCTCTATTCGACACGTGTTAACCAGTTTGTGGCTGTTTCGGAACTGAGGTGCAACCGTATTTGAAACGCTAACTTTAAAGCGCAACCCCCCCTGTGGAGGCTTTGTTCTGGTATGTTGTTTTCTTTATCGGGCTTCTGATACCGTGTGAAAATATGCTGACTATCTTACATGTCTGCAGTGGAAGTGGGTGTCACGAGCCAGCTGGCGGTCAAAGGCTTACTACAAACCGAATTTGCCTAGGTTAGGGGGAATTCCAAGCCCGGGCCCGGAGGGTCGGGACGGAAGATTTGAAGACTCGTGGCAAATACTTATCTCAGGCGGACGAAACAAATTTAAAATTGCGCTTTTGTGTAAGCTGCACTATGGGTTGGACACGGTGGTCAGAAATGCTGTATTCCATTCCTCGTTTATCGTGGTGATGTAGTATAAGGGAAAATATAAAGTTTTTTTTCTAACAAATTAGATTTGTGCTATATTCAGTTACTCAGAGTCAAGGAGACCTAGTTGAGATTGTTATGCCAAACAAGAAGACAAGAAGAATACAGTTTTCTCACATGCATACAGTACCTCAAACTCTAAATCGGACACGTAAAAATAGATTTGGATTTGGATTGAATGTAAGGTATTTGTTTATGTGTTGATCAAAATTATGGAGATGATTTATCAATGTCACAACTATTGATGTGTAAACTTAGCTGTAGTTTTGTAATTATATTAATTGTAGTTTAAATGTTTTTCTTTGGCATAATGGAAACTATGAGGCGGTCATAGTCTGCGGCTAATATACTAACATAAGAAGCTAGAAATTGTAGGCCTAGACTTACCTCAGGTTGTTGTGCTATGGCGGAAGAATGGAAACTATCATCTACTTGTTTACCATTTTCTAGCAAGGGACCATAGCACTAGCCTTAACATGCCAGATCTAAGGACCACAGTGAAAAATCCGATCCTCTGTTTCTTCGTGGCGCTACTCAATGTCGGGTAGGGTGAGTAAGTCGCAATTAAATTACGTCCTAACCTAAGCGTTTAGACGCATACAAAGGTGCCTTCACCTATCCTTATGATATCCCTACGCTGGTTATTACCGTTTGTTAGTAGGGTCAGTGGTTGAAAGCAAGTTCTACTGTCGATGTTTAAGAATTTAATAATTTATGCCATATTTAAGGCTTGAAACATGTTGTGACAGTAGGCTGCCTATTGTTGCATTAATCTATTTCCAATGGGTTCGTGAATGGAATCGCTCGGTGCATTGATATGTGTTTCGCAACCGTTGCCATGCGTTGATAGTTTTCCGTAAACGTATTCGAATGTATACGCTTCAAGTTCTGTTGCACTCGATCGCTCGCCTCCCGGCACCAGATCTGCGTCATTAGAAGTTCCTGCTCCGCCGACGGAAGTTTTGCACCGACTGCACGCGTGGCCCGGGAGAGCACCGTTGCCATCGAGTAGATGTCGATGGCACAATCGGCTACGCGTGCGAGTTGAAATTGTCGTTCGGTGATGCCTTTCCCGTGGATTCTAAGAAGAGATTCGACAGTTCTGCTGAACGCATCAATGCTCTGGGGAAGAGAAATGCAAACATTAGCATCGTTGTTGGTTTGAACATAATATTTCGCAAAGCATTGCAATCTCACCTCGGCGCATTGTTTGGCAGCATTCTGTAGCTCACTGGCCACAAATGGACTCAAATCAGTTCCACCCGTTCCAACGCTCCGTCCGACTCGCTTCGTTCCTTGCGCGAACAATACTCCCAGATTTCCCAACGGGCTTTTCAACGCTTTCTGCAATTCACGGAGATCTCTTCCTGCGTGCTGAATGCCCGTAAGCGCGATAAACATCCTCAGCACATCGTTCGCCCCCTCGAAGATTCTATACACGCGTATGTCCCTCAGGATAGTGTTGCTGGTAGATGCCCGAGTGGATCCGGCTTATATTGCGCTGTACACGGACGCTTGCCTCCTGGCACCAGATTTGTGTCATCAGCAGCTCTTGGCGCGCGGACGGGAGTCCCTTCCGGACGGCACGGGACGCGCGGGAGAGTACGGCGGCCATTGTGTAGATGTCGATGGCGCAGTCCGCCACCCGGGCGAGCTGGAACTGTCGCTCGACGATACCTTTGCCGTGCTTCACGAGCAGAGATTCGATGGTCCGGCTGAACATGTCCATAGACTGGTGTGGAAGAGGGACCAGGGAAACCAGGTTAGAAGAAAGATCTTACGCCCTGTTTATACCGCACACTACTCACCTCAGCGCACTGTTTGGCAGAGTGTTGCAGCTCGCTGGTCACGAAGGAACGCAGATCAGTTCCACCTACTCCAACACTTCGTCCGGCTCGCTTCGTACCTTCCGCAAAGATCACTCCCATATTTCCGAGCGGGTTCTTCAATGCCTTCTGCAACTCACGAAGATCCTTGCCTGCCTTTTGAATGCCCGTCAGTGCGATGAACATCCTCAGCACATCATTCGCGCCCTCGAAAATGCGGAATATTCTCATATCCCTCAGGAACCTCTCCAGTCCACTGGACTTCATGAATCCGTTTCCTCCCAGCAGCTGGATGGCCTCATCGCACACATACCAAGCAGCCTCCGTACAAAACACCTTACTCACAGCCGCCTCCAGATGGAAGTCCACCGAACCCTTGTCCATATTCCCCGCCACCATATACGTCAGGCTTTGCGCCACATAGTGATACGTAGCCATTAGGGCGAGCTTCTCCTGCACGTTTTCAAACTCAACCAGTTTCCGCTTGAACTGCACCCGATCGCTCACATGATTGGCCGCCTTTTCCACACACGTTTTCATCGTCCCCGAGAGCATCGCGCCCAACCCAAACCGTCCCGAGTTCAGGATGTTGACCGCGATCTTGAACCCGTTGCCGACCTCTCCCAACAGATTCTCCACCGGCACTTTCGCGTCATCGAAGAACACTTCCGTCGTCACGGAACACTTGATGCCCATCTTGTCCTCCGGTGGTCCGGTACTGACACCCGCGAAGGCACGCTCCACTATGAACGCACTCATTTTGCTCCTTTTCTCGCCCGTGCTGGGGTCCGTCACTTCCGTTTGGGCGAAGGTGGTGAAGATGTTGGCGATGCCACCACCGGAACACCAAAGTTTCGACCCGTTCAGGATGTAGTACTTGCCGCAGGGGCTGAGCACCGCTTTCGTTTTCACCGAGGCCGCGTCGGAACCGGTGCCGGGTTCGGTTAGAGCGAACGCACCGAACACTCGGCCGGTGCACAGCTGAGGGAGATACTTTTCCTTCTGCTCCTTTGTTCCGTAGAGGAGAATGCCCTTGGTGCCGATCGTCTGATGAGCTCCGGCGTAGATGGACATTCCAAGATCGTAGCTGCCCGATATCTCCGACAACCGTACGGACTGTGCATTGGACAGGCCCAAACCGCCGTACTCGGTGGGAATGAACGGTCCAAGGTATCCCTGATCCCACAGGGCATCCACAACGGTCTTCTCCACCGAGGCCGTGGCGTCGTTTCTAGCTGCGTCGTTCACTTCCTTAAAGGTGAATAACAGATTATTGTAGGTCTTATCCAATTAGCCTTACGTTGCCCAACTTACCTCATAGAACTTTACGGTAGGGTCAATGAATGCCTGTATATACTCGCGCTGCTCCTCGTTCAGCGGTTCCGGATACGGAAACAGTTCGGCCGTCTGAAGCTTCCCGCTGAACAGATTCATCACAAACGATCGGTTTGGTTTTTGCTGATCGGTGGGCTGTACTGCAGCAGCTTGCAGCGCACTTCTGGTGGACACATTCCTCCACGCTTTTCGCACCAACGTTGGGCGAAGGTTTCCCGCCATCGCAATAGTCGTGCAAGCTTTCAACATTGTTTGAACCTACCGGGCGAAGTCTTTCAGCTCTATTCGACACGTGTTAACCAGTTTGTGGCTGTTTCGGAACTGAGGTGCAACCGTATTTGAAACGCTAACTTTAAAGCGCAACCCCCCCTGTGGAGGCTTTGTTCTGGTATGTTGTTTTCTTTATCGGGCTTCTGATACCGTGTGAAAATATGCTGACTATCTTACATGTCTGCAGTGGAGTTGGATGTCACGAGCCAGCTGGCGGTCAAAGGCTTACTACAAGCCGAATTTGCCTAGGTTAGGGGGAATTCCAAACCGGTGCCCGGAGGGTCGGGACGGAAGATTTGAAGACTCGTGGCAAATACTTATCTCAGGCGGACGAAACAAATTTAAAATTGCGCTTTTGTGTAAGCCGCACTATGGGTTGGAAACGGTGGTCAGAAATGCTGTATTCCATTCCTCGTTTATCGTGGTGATGTAGTATAAGGGAAAATATAAAGTTTTTTTTCTAACAAATTAGATTTGTGCTATATTCAGTTACTCAGAGTCAAGGAGACCTAGTTGAGATTGTTATGCCAAACAAGAAGACAAGAAGAATACAGTTTTCTCACATGCATACAGTACCTCAAACTCTAAATCGGACACGTAAAAATAGATTTGGATTTGGATTGAATGTAAGGTATTTGTTTATGTGTTGATCAAAATTATGGAGATGATTTATCAATGTCACAACTATTGATGTGTAAACTTAGCTGTAGTTTTGTAATTATATTAATTGTAGTTTAAATGTTTTTCTTTGGCATAATGGAAACTATGAGGCGGTCATAGTCTGCGGCTAATATACTAACATAAGAAGCTAGAAATTGTAGGCCTAGACTTACCTCAGGTTGTTGTGCTATGGCGGAAGAATGGAAACTATCATCTACTTGTTTACCATTTTCTAGCAAGGGACCATAGCACTAGCCTTAACATGCCAGATCTAAGGACCACAGTGAAAAATCCGATCCTCTGTTTCTTCGTGGCGCTACTCAATGTCGGGTAGGGTGAGTAAGTCGCAATTAAATTACGTCCTAACCTAAGCGTTTAGACGCATGCAAAGGTGCTTTCACCTATCCTTATTGTATCCCAACTCTGGTTATTACCGTTTGTTAGTAGGGCCAGTGGTTAAAAGCAAGTTCTACTGTCGATGTTTAAGAATTTAATAATTTATGCCATATTTAAGGCTTGAAACGTGTTGTGACATTAGGCTGCCTATTGTTGCATTAATCTATTTCCAATGGGTTCGTGAATGGAATCGCTCGGTGCATTGATATGTGTTTCGCTACCGTTGCCATGCGTTGATAGTTTTCCGTGAACGCATTCGAATGTATACGCTTCAAGTTCTGTTGCACTCGATCGCTCGCCTCCCGGCACCAGATCTGCGTCATTAGAAGTTCCTGCTCCGCCGACGGAAGTTTCGCACCGACTGCACACGTGGCCCGGGAGAGCACCGTTGCCATCGAGTAGATGTCGATGGCACAATCGGCTACGCGTGCGAGTTGAAATTGTCGTTCGGTGATGCCTTTCCCGTGGATTCTAAGAAGAGATTCGACAGTTCTGCTGAACGCATCAATGCTCTGGGGAAAAGAAATGCAAACATTAGCATCGTTGTTGGTTTGAACATAATATTTCGCAGAGCATTTCAATCTCACCTCGGCGCAATGTTTGGCAGCATTCTGTAGCTCACTGGCCACAAATGGACTCAAATCAGTTCCACCCGTTCCAACGCTCCGTCCGACTCGCTTCGTTCCTTGCGCGAATAATACTCCCAGATTTCCCAACGGGCTTTTCAATGCTTTCTGCAATTCACGGAGATCTCTTCCTGCGTGCTGAATGCCCGTAAGCGCGATAAACATCCTCAGCACATCGTTCGCACCCTCGAAGATTCTATACACGCGTATGTCCCTCAGGAACCGCTCCAGACCACTGGACTTCATGAATCCGTTTCCTCCCAGCAGCTGGATGGCCTCATCGCACACATACCAAGCCGCCTCCGTACAAAACACCTTACTCACCGCCGCCTCCAGATGGAAGTCCACTGAACCCTTGTCCATATTGCCGGACACCATGTACGTCAAACTTTGCGCCACGTAATGATGCGTGGCCATCAGGGCGAGCTTCTCCTGGACGTTCTCAAACTCAATCAACTTCCGCTTGAACTGCACCCGATCGCTCACATGATGGGCCGCCTTTTCGATGCAAGTTTTCATCGTCCCCGAGAGCATCGCGCCCAACCCGTAGCGACCCGAGTTCAGGATGTTGACCGCGATCTTGAACCCATTGCCGACCTCACCCAACACATTCGCAACCGGTACTTTCACGTCGTCCAGGAACAGTTCGTTCGTTGAGGAACACTTCAGGCCCATCTTGTCCTCGGGCGGTCCGGTACTTACGCCACCGAAGCTCCGCTCGACGATGAAAGCGGTCATCTTGTTGCGCTTCTCACCGGTCTGTGTGTCGGTCACTTCCACCTGTGCGAAGGTGGTGAAGATGTCGGACAATCCTCCACCGGATATCCACAGTTTGGACCCGTTCAGGATGTAGTATGCGCCGCAAGGGCTTAGGACCGCTTTCGTTTTGATTGATGCCGCATCCGAGCCTGTTCCGGGTTCGGTTAGAGCGAACGCACCGAACACGCGGCCACTGCTCAGCATTGGCAGGTACTTTTGCTTCTGTTGCTCGCTCCCAAACAGGAGGATTCCTTTCGTACCGATGCTTTTGTGGGCTCCGATGAGTAAGCTCAGCGCTAGATCGTAGCTCCCGCTAATTTCGGCCATCAGTACCGACTGCACGTTGCACAGTCCGAGACCGCCGAGCTCGGGAGGCACGTAGACTGACAGTAGGCCAAGATCCCAGAGTGCATCGATCGTTCGCTTGTCCACGTTGCTCGTATCGTCATTCCGTGCGGCATCGTTCACTTCCTGCGGGGTAAGAAAGGTGGATCTTAAATCATCGTTCCGGCATCACAACGATAAGGCAAACACACTAACCGTAAAGAACTTGTGCACCGGATCGACAAGCGCCCTCGCATATTCTTTCTGCTCCGCATCCAGCGGTTCCGGGTACGGGAACAGCTCCGCAGTCTGAAGTTTACCACCGAAAAGGTTCATCAGGAAGGAACGATTCTTGCGCGGTTTGTCCTGGGCGGTGGATGTCGTTGCGGCTCCTCTCGCGATGGTTCTGCTACCTTCGAGCCAAAACAGTGTCTCTTTCTGCATTAATCCTTTGCTCCACCATTGCCGAACCAACGCGGGAGAGAGAGTAAAGAACTTGTGCACCGGATCGACAAGCGCCCTCGCATATTCTTTCTGCTCCGCATCCAGCGGTTCCGGGTACGGGAACAACTCCGCCGTCTGAAGTTTACCACCGAAAAGGTTCATCAGGAAGGAACGATTCGTGCACGGTTTGTCCTGGGTGGTGGATGTCGTTGCGGCTCCTCTCGCGATGGTTCTGCTACCTTCGAGCCAAAACAGTGTCTCTTTCTGCACTATTCCTTTGCTCCACCATTGCCGAACCAACGCGGGAGAGAGAGCGTTCAGGCGTATCATTTTGGCGAACACCAATCGAAGCGGACGATTTCGCTAGCTTCAAACTAGAACTGAACCGCCGAACCGGAGT
>KZ071485.1:85450-100060 GCA_002091845.1 Anopheles cracens | reverse complement strand
GAAAGTTTTAAAGTTTCGTATATTTAACATGTAGAATATGTCAAAAAACTCAAGGAAATTCTGTTCTATTTTATGTTTTGCGGCCAATTTTTGGAAATCTGTCTATGAATGAAATAAGGAGTATCTTTCCATCCTTCATTTGACGCTATCCCTTCCGATTTGTAGATACTAGCTTTGAAGCAGAAATAACAAGACACAATTGTGTTTCAATTGTTTAATCTTTTGTAGGTAAATCTGCCATTTTTACTCTTTTGTAACAAAAGAGTACATTGCAGTGCATATCCCAATGTACATTCCCTGAAAAAAAATGGCTAAGAACCTCCTGTTCTTCAAGGCAGGAATTTAATTCTGCTTTCTGTCAGCAGGACGTTTTTTTGTGCTTTCGGTGCTCTTCTTCTTAGGAACTGAACGTTTTTTGCTCAGTTAACGTGAGGATAAAATGAAGCTTTGCGGTGGACAAGGTAAAAAAGCTAAGGCAGGCGAGAACGGGAGGAAAAATCGCAAGAATTGATGCTCGTGAAAAACAAAAACCCCGGTCCCGAATGTGGCGAAAGAATTGCATTCTTTGTCACTTCGTCGCATCGCCGCATCGTCGGGTATGGCGAAAACACTTCAAGGTGTGTGGAGGACGACGTCGTCCTCCGTCAGCGTGCCGAAAGCGGATGCCGGCAAGATTGATCGTTCGCCGACCGTCCATCTTCGGTGCGATGGTGGGCATGCTATAGTTAGTTACCCGAAGATTGAGCGTAGATAGAAGTGACAATATAGGAATAAGAGAGAAAAACAAAAAAAAACGCATCACACCACGGTAAAAGACAAAAAAAACATGGAAACCCGGTCGGACATGGATATCACCGCAAGGAAAAGTCCATTTATCAGACAATCAGAACTTCCCGGTAAGGCTTTCAGTGTCGGTGCCGGTGGTTTTTGAAGGACGATCGGACCGAAGTTGCGATAGCACCAACTTTGATTAGTTTCGTTAGAGAAGCGCGCTATTGGGCAGAAAGATGAAAAGAATTGCGGTGTGTATGGACGCAAACGCCGATCAGCTGCCGATGTAGTTTCACAGCGCCGGATATCATGCGCCTGCCGTAAGTTAAAGAAAACTGCATGCAGCACCCTCCTGCAGTTGAATGTAAAGTTTGTTCACATAAAAGAAGCCACGATGGTGATGATAAGTTAGGGAGCAAACATGACCGGAGAAGAAGGAGCGAAAACAACTTTAGCGCGCTCCATAAATGCATAATGAAGGGGACGAGGATCTGTTTTGAGTTTAACGTAAAAACTTGTGCTTCTGCGATACTTGGTGGGGTTGCAAGTGCATGAACACGCTTCGATGGTAATTTAATTTGCCCCCGAATAGCGCGCTGCAGCCAAGAAGAGGTTAGTTTATTTTATTTCACTTTTATCGCACTTTCATTTTTGGGTGTCGTACTTTTATTTCCATTCCTCTCGGTCCTGTTTACGTTTCCCGTGCTCGTGCCCGCTCGTGGGAGATGTCTAAAATGCTACGCGAGTCCGTTGATTATTCTAATTTTGATATGCCTCATCTTTCTCTCTATCCAAATAGTTTTTTTTTCGCTTTCTTTCCCTTTTCTATGATGCATTCGTTTAACTCAATTACCGTTTTTGGAGGGAACATCAAAAAAAGGAATGGCAACGGTCCGTCATGGATGATGCATATTGTCTGGTTAAATTCGTTCGCATTTTCATCGCACGAACTGGCTTAAACTCGCGTCCAGCTCGTCCAACTGTATTTGCATTTTTGCAGCGTTTGAAACCACACGCCACAACGCGAGGTGTCCGCGTGGGAACACGGGCTGGAAAGTACGCTGGAGCTTTTTCGTTTCGGTCCGTGCCATGAACTCGACGCAATTGGGTCGAGGTTTTATGGCAATTTCGAACGTGTGTATCATAATTTATTTTTGAGACGCTATTTTATACCGCCCGCCCAATTAGCATGAAATGAGAATAAAGCTGATAGGTAAGAGGCAAACAAAAAAGCAACACGAACAAATGTTGAAACGAATTTAACGGAACAGATTTCGTGACTCCGCCGGAGCGCGCCCGGTCTGAAACGAGCAGCGAGCGCGAGAGATCAATGCGGTTCAAAGAAATACTTCAAGCGTTGACTGCTGATAGATGTTATTAACTATTTTGCGAAGAATGTTACTCATCTTTCTGCAGGCGGCTGAAAGCGGGACCGGAATGTGCTCTTTCAACTCAACGACCGTCTGGCCGTCGACGGTAGTACGAGCGGGCTGGGCTGGGCTGTACGCGCAGTATGTGCGCCTTCCGGTACCGGGTGATAATACATTTGCGCCGTAGTATCTTCCCATTATTGTGAAGTTGTTATTGGAATTCCTAGGAAGGGAAACTTTCTGCTTTCCTCGAAGCAACACCAAAGCGCCCGCTGCAAGAAGCTGAGCATTCAACTCATTGAAACCTTGCGGTGGACAAGGTAAAAAAGCTAAGGCAGGCGAGAACGGGAGGAAAAATCGCAAGAATTGATGCTCGTGAAAAACAAAAACCCCGGTCCCGAATGTGGCGAAAGAATTGCATTCTTTGTCACTTCGTCGCATCGCCGCATCGTCGGGTATGGCGAAAACACTTCAAGGTGTGTGGAGGACGACGTCGTCCTCCGTCAGCGTGCCGAAAGCGGATGCCGGCAAGATTGATCGTTCGCCGACCGTCCATCTTCGGTGCGATGGTGGGCATGCTATAGTTAGTTACCCGAAGATTGAGCGTAGATAGAAGTGACAATATAGGAATAAGGGAGAAAAGCAAAAAACGCATCACACCACGGTGAAAGACAAAAAAACATGGAAACCCGGTCGGACATGGATATCACCGCAAGGAAAAGTCCATTTATCAGACAATCAGAACTTCCCGGTATGGCTTTCTGTGTCGGTGCCGGTGGTTTTTGAAGGACGATCGGACCGAAGTTGCGATAGCACCAACTTTGATTAGTTTCGTTAGAGAAGCGCGCTATTGGGCAGAAAGATGAAAAGAATTGCGGTGTGTATGGACGCAAACGCCGATCAGCTGCCGATGTAGTTTCACAGCGCCGGATATCATGCGCCTGCCGTAAGTTAAAGAAAACTGCATGCAGCACCCTCCTGCAGTTGAATGTAAAGTTTGTTCACATAAAAGAAGCCACGATGGTGATGATAAGTTAGGGAGCAAACATGACCGGAGAAGAAGGAGCGAAAACAACTTTAGCGCGCTCCATAAATGCATAATGAAGGGGACGAGGATCTGTTTTGAGTTTAACGTAAAAACTTGTGCTTCTGCGATACTTGGTGGGGTTGCAAGTGCATGAACACGCTTCGATGGTAATTTAATTTGCCCCCGAATGGCGCGCTGCAGCCAAGAAGAGGTTAGTTTATTTTATTTCACTTTTATCGCACTTTCATTTTTGGGTGTCGTACTTTTATTTCCATTCCTCTCGGTCCTGTTTACGTTTCCCGTGCTCGTGCCCGCTCGTGGGAGATGTCTAAAATGCTACGCGAGTCCGTTGATTATTCTAATTTTGATATGCCTCATCTTTCTCTCTATCCAAATAGTTTTTTTTTCGCTTTCTTTCCCTTTTCTATGATGCATTCGTTTAACTCAATTACCGTTTTTGGAGGGAACATCAAAAAAAGGAATGGCAACGGTCCGTCATGGATGATGCATATTGTCTGGTTAAATTCGTTCGCATTTTCATCGCACGAACTGGCTTAAACTCGCGTCCAGCTCGTCCAACTGTATTTGCATTTTTGCAGCGTTTGAAACCACACGCCACAACGCGAGGTGTCCGCGTGGGAACACGGGCTGGAAAGTACGCTGGAGCTTTTTCGTTTCGGTCCGTGCCATGAACTCGACGCAATTGGGTCGAGGTTTTATGGCAATTCCGAACGTGTGTATCATAATAACTCGCGTCCAGCTCGTCCAACTGTATTTGCATTTTTGCAGCGTTTGAAACCACACGCCACAACGCGAGGTGTCCGCGTGGGAACACGGGCTGGAAAGTACGCTGGAGCTTTTTCGTTTCGGTCCGTGCCATGAACTCGACGCAATTGGGTCGAGGTTTTATGGCAATTCCGAACGTGTGTATCATAATTTATTTTTGAGACGCTATTTTATACCGCCCGCCCAATTAGCATGAAATGAGAATAAAGCTGATAGGTAAGAGGGCAAACAAAAAGCAACACGAACAAATGTTGAAACGAATTTAACGGAACAGATTTCGTGACTCCGCCGGAGCGCGCCCGGTCTGAAACGAGCAGCGAGCGCGAGAGATCAATGCGGTTCAAAGAAATACTTCAAGCGTTGACTGCTGATAGATGTTATTAACTATTTTGCGAAGAATGTTACTCATCTTTCTGCAGGCGGCTGAAAGCGGGACCGGAATGTGCTCTTTCAACTCAACGACCGTCTGGCCGTCGACGGTAGTACGAGCGGGCTGGGCTGGGCTGTACGCGCAGTATGTGCGCCTTCCGGTACCGGGTGATAATACATTTGCGCCGTAGTATCTTCCCATTATTGTGAAGTTGTTATTGGAATTCCTAGGAAGGGAAACTTTCTGCTTTCCTCGAAGCAACACCAAAGCGCCCGCTGCAAGAAGCTGAGCATTCAACTCATTGAAACCTTGCACGTTGAACGATGACGCTAGGATGGTATTTCGGCTGTTTTTGCGAGTTTGCTCCCGTAATCCAGGCTAGTTTCGGTATGGTAAAGGCGTGTACGGTTGGGAAACGTTAAATATCGACAACATTTGTTGTGGTGAGATGGGCTACAATGTAGCAGAGAATACGCGATCAATACTCTACATATACAATACTCTACATGAAATACTTAATCTAGCGCTTTTGTTTAGATTTTTCATATTCCTGTTTATGCAACTGAGCTCCGTTAACGGAAGAAACCGACAAAAAAAGTATTCAACGCTTTAATCACCCGATCCAGAAGCCACATAATTTTCTCTCCACGTTAAGAGCACGATGAAGAGAGTGGCGGGAGCGAGTTTTTCATCTATATCTTTCCATGCTCGTTTAATTTACTGAGAGTAACTTATAATCAGATATGAAACACCTCTTTAGCATAGAAATCAGTCTATCGAGTTATGTAGTTGGACGTGGTGTTGAACATTATAAAACAACAAATGGCTTCCAACATTGTACTGATGGTGTCCAATAATATTTAATCGTTTCAGTGTGTTAAGTAACAGTTATTCGTTTATCATTGGGATTGGAATCGTTTATCACCTCCTACGACTCCAGTTTTGATGGAACTCGCTCGTTATGAGCAATAAGACAAGTTGGAACAACTTGACAAGAACAAGTTGGCAAAAGAGTCGGATTAGAGTGAGAATCATTCAATAGGTGGGTTCACACGAGTCGAACTTTTGACGACGAATTTCACGCACACTATTATTGGATAACCTTTTTTGCTTGAAATAGACTCGGCGAACATAGCTCGACTCAATAATACATTGACAAAAAAGGTTCGCAGATCGTACAAATTAGAGCAGAGTTCGACTCGTGTGAACCCACCTAATAGCTCACTCATCTGCTCACTCTTTTACGCTCTCACGCATTTTTCTGATTCTGATATATCTTCCTTCATGAGTTTAATGAGAGAATTGAGTTAAATAAACATAAATATAAAAAAAACACCATAAAACACTTCATGTGGAATCATTTTATCGCTTGCAAGGTTTGACACACTTTTGATGACGAACCTCACGCGCGCTATTACAAAAACTTGCAAAAAAAAGTTCGCGATCCTTTGCTGCGTTCAAACGATACGAACTTTTGATATGTTGTTTTGACAGTCGATAATAACAAACAAAAACAGCTCAGAGAAGAAGAGCAATATGTAGCACAGAGAACGATTGATTTCCGCATTTTTTGCACCAGCATTTGAAATCATACTTACATTTCTCTTATAAGCTGTGTTCTCGATTGTAGCTTTATGATTTTTTTTCGCATTGTTTCATGACTACACAACACACGTAATAAATTTATGGTGCAATAAACATTGGTGCTTAGCTCAGGCATTCGTCCTCATCGTCTTAGCAAAAGTGTTAAGAAAAGACAGTCCGATGGAAAGAATGAAGATGTGAACCTCAAAGTGTAAACAACATACACGGCACTTCTCAAAAAGTTCGCAGCAATCCACCAAAACTGGATAACCTTTTCTGCTCGACAGACTCGGTGAACTTTTCTTGACTCACTAATACATTGACAAAAAGGTTCACCGGTCGTACAAATTCGAGCAGAGTTCGACTCGTGTGAACCCACCTATTCACTCTTACTCAGTAAACGCTTCACTATTTTGGGTCTTTTATTACATAATTTATAACTTTGTACTGTAGACACTTGTAAACTGTTTAAGCACTGTTAAACACTGTAGGTTTATAAACTTTTATATGTTTGGACAATGAATTAAATGATACGTTTTCAAGAAATCATAATACGTCTACCTGTTGTTGTACAATGTCTTAGTACAAATAACGCTTCATTTTTATTTCTATCAAAAAATTTCATTGTTATTATATTTTGGACTATTGCTTACACTATGGTTAGTGTGTGGTTCAAAAAGGAAAATGTGTGTAAATGGGAAATTGTGTATGTTGAAAGATATGCGCTTGAACATAATGATGGAACTAGCGTAGATAATGATCAAAACCATAAGTATATTTGCATGGATATGCAATAGTATAAACGAGCACATTTGCTATTCACTATTCTTTGCAAGCTGAAAACCGAGTTTGCACTAGTAAGATCCTATGCAATGCCCAATTAGTAACAATAGTTTTGTCCTAAAAGATTAAAAACTAATTTCATTTACGCAACGAAAACTGTCCGTCTGGTGCACCAACTCTGCTGGGAATCGAACCATTCTACAACAAGCACAATAACTAGGATTCGTTGACCATCTGGTAACGCGATATCGACCCATGTTCGCACTCATACGGGAACCCCTTTGCAGAGCAATGCAAATATTTAGCCATGGAAAAGGGAATTAAAATCCAATTCAGTTCCGGGTGCGGATCAAACTTCATTCGAGCGGAACCATCGGTGCTTTTTCGGTGATGTGCTTACGAAAGTGATACGTTTACCCGTCGTTCGCATTGGTCCGTGGCAGTAAGCGATCGGAATCGGTTGTTGCTGCTGCCGTTCGGGGTAGGTACGGTGTGTGCAGATCTTCGAAATTCGAAACGACCGTCCCCCCCAGGAGGTGCCCATCGGTATCGGCTTCAGGCAAACGAGCAGAGTTCGACTCGTGTGAACCCACCTAATAGCTCACTCATCTGCTCACTCTTTTACGCTCTCACGCATTTTTCTGATTCTGATATATCTTCCTTCATGAGTTTAATGAGAGAATTGAGTTAAATAAACATAAATATAAAAAAAACACCATAAAACACTTCATGTGGAATCATTTTATCGCTTGCAAGGTTTGACACACTTTTGATGACGAACCTCACGCGCGCTATTACAAAAACTTGCAAAAAAAAGTTCGCGATCCTTTGCTGCGTTCAAACGATACGAACTTTTGATATGTTGTTTTGACAGTCGATAATAACAAACAAAAACAGCTCAGAGAAGAAGAGCAATATGTAGCACAGAGAACGATTGATTTCCGCATTTTTTGCACCAGCATTTGAAATCATACTTACATTTCTCTTATAAGCTGTGTTCTCGATTGTAGCTTTATAATTTTTTTTCGCATTGTTTCATGACTACACAACACACGTAATAAATTTATGGTGCAATAAACCTTGGTGCTTAGCTCAGGCATTCGTCCTCATCGTCTTAGCAAAAGTGTTAAGAAAAGACAGTCCGATGGAAAGAATGAAGATGTGAACCTCAAAGTGTAAACAACATACACGGCACTTCTCAAAAAGTTCGCAGCAATCCACCAAAACTGGATAACCTTTTCTGCTCGACAGACTCGGTGAACTTTTCTTGACTCACTAATACATTGACAAAAAGGTTCACCGGTCGTACAAATTCGAGCAGAGTTCGACTCGTGTGAACCCACCTATTCACTCTTACTCAGTAAACGCTTCACTATTTTGGGTCTTTTATTACATAATTTATAACTTTGTACTGTAGACACTTGTAAACTGTTTAAGCACTGTTAAACACTGTAGGTTTATAAACTTTTATATGTTTGGACAATGAATTAAATGATACGTTTTCAAGAAATCATAATACGTCTACCTGTTGTTGTACAATGTCTTAGTACAAATAACGCTTCATTTTTATTTCTATCAAAAAATTTCATTGTTATTATATTTTGGACTATTGCTTACACTATGGTTAGTGTGTGGTTCAAAAAGGAAAATGTGTGTAAATGGGAAATTGTGTATGTTGAAAGATATGCGCTTGAACATAATGATGGAACTAGCGTAGATAATGATCAAAACCATAAGTATATTTGCATGGATATGCAATAGTATAAACGAGCACATTTGCTATTCACTATTCTTTGCAAGCTGAAAACCGAGTTTGCACTAGTAAGATCCTATGCAATGCCCAATTAGTAACAATAGTTTTGTCCTAAAAGATTAAAAACTAATTTCATTTACGCAACGAAAACTGTCCGTCTGGTGCACCAACTCTGCTGGGAATCGAACCATTCTACAACAAGCACAATAACTAGGATTCGTTGACCATCTGGTAACGCGATATCGACCCATGTTCGCACTCATACGGGAACCCCTTTGCAGAGCAATGCAAATATTTAGCCATGGAAAAGGGAATTAAAATCCAATTCAGTTCCGGGTGCGGATCAAACTTCATTCGAGCGGAACCATCGGTGCTTTTTCGGTGATGTGCTTACGAAAGTGATACGTTTACCCGTCGTTCGCATTGGTCCGTGGCAGTAAGCGATCGGAATCGGTTGTTGCTGCTGCCGTTCGGGGTAGGTACGGTGTGTGCAGATCTTCGAAATTCGAAACGACCGTCCCCCCCAGGAGGTGCCCATCGGTATCGGCTTCAGGCAAACGGTAACCCATCGCATTGTCCTGTGACGCGCGTGGCCCCGTTGGTGGTATATTTTGCTAAGCCCGACCGGGCCGGTATGCTGTTTGCTGCTGAAAAATGCATATGCACACCCGATGCATGCACGGTTTGCACGGATCAACAGTCGCCTTTCACGGCACGGAGGTGTGAATTCTCCCACAGGTGCGAACCCTGTTAGATAGGCAGCTTCTGTGACATGTCCCCCCGAGAGGGGTGGCACCAAGAGCCAGCATCAACGGCCGAACTGTGCGGTTCGGGATTTTCTTGCCACATTTTCACGATTTTCGCGCGCGCGTTGAACGTGAAAATCCGCCCGTTAACTCCCTCCGATTCCGCGCAAGCATCCCTGACCTCCCTCGGGGGAGAGTGTGGAGTGGACTTATTCATGAGCTTAGGTAAATATGCATCGGATGTGGCCGCCGTCGGTGGGCAGTTTTATCTCTTCCTGTTCCTGTTCATCCGACACAAGCACACGAACACACGATCCTGCAGGAGTATTTCTGTGTCAGCCAAAATGCTTTCTCCCGGCTTCCGCACGGTGTCTTGCCTGCGCGAAGGAAACACACACACACGGTTATCGTGTTTTTTTGGTTTTTTTAGATGCTGTTGAATCTAAACGAATTTTTGTCCCTCCTCGAATTGCGATATCGTTCGGGGCTGGATGCGCGAGCGTGTGTTTTTTATTGGTTCGTTTTTACAGCGTGAACAAATGGAGGAAAATACATGGGGACGTGCCACACACACAAACACTCACAAAAAAAACAACAATCACACAAGCTGCCGCATGGGAAAAGACACGAAACAGCGTACACTGGCTGCACGGTGGGAAGAAAATAAAATGCACATTGCTCTGTTGTGGTTTGCTGTACATGCCAATTTTCGTACGGACCGCGCCTGTGAGGATGTACGAACACAGGACGCGTTTGTAGTTCCCACCGGCCAAAACGACGACCATCTTGCCCGAGAGCGCAAACATCATCGATAAATGCATATGAATTGATAAAATATGTGTTCGGGTTGCAATCCGATGCAGCAGACAGGCGGTATTGAATGCCCCTTTGGATGCGATTATTTGCCGATGTGGTAGTCCATTTTTCTTCAGTCGTCGTTTCAGTTTGTTTTTTGTTTTTTGGTTTCGGCACCCGGTTCATATTTTTGAGGCAAACGGGGGCCGTTTTTGAAACCTCTCACACTCGTTTTCCACCGATTGTTTGGTGTGTTTTCCGCACTCTGTTTGAGTGCCGGTGCTAAGCTTCGATTTTTGAGCCGCGCACCAGATTTAGAAAGAGGTACGGCCCGTGGTCACATTCAATTTGTATGTGCACTAAACGGTCACTTTTCCGGCTGGCCGGTCTGTCCCGGGCTGTGCTGTGTGGTGATTTATGTTTTTGCTTTGTTGTAGCCATTTTGCTGGCACCGGCCGTTGCGCGTTTTGGGCGTGGAACTTTTACGGCTCTGGTCCCGGCGCTTTTTTTTTCTGTGTCGGTAGTCATAAAGCGTGCCTCAATGATGCGAGCGCCAAGAGCGTACGCAATGAATACTGACAGCTAATCGATTTTTAACCCAATATCCGCTCGAATGTACCTTACATAGTGAGGTGGAATGTCTTCCAATCCCGGTGCTGTTGGCGAATCGAAATTAGAGCAAGAAAAACAAATGCATTGCGTACCCGATCCGTAGCGCGTGCAATGGCCGTGAACGGGAAGCAGCGGACCGGTTCGCAATGCTTTCGGCTCAAGTGCACTTTTCTAACTTCCACTTCCCACCAAACAGCAAACCGACCTCACCGCGAAACGATTGGAACGAAGAAACTCGGATCGATGAGAATTGTTCCGCTCGTACGTCTCCGGCGTGGGGAGGCTGCGCTCTGGCCTTTGCAAAATCGTCGAGTGCTCTTTGCAATTGATTGTAAATTATAGCAACGCCCGCATGCCTTCGGGCGCCATAGTTGGGAAGTAATTTTTTAACCTCCCACCCGTTCCGTTTCTCTGTTCGTTCCTTTCCTTTCCAAGTTTTCACGCCGGCCGGATCGTTTACCTTCACCCCGTTTCCGGGCTGGTGCGTTTTTCGTTTAATTAATTTTTATGACTCCATTCGTACGCGGTTTCTGCGGGAAGCATAATCTGTTTGAGTGATTTCGATTCAAGTAGCTCGGCTTGGCACACGGCCGGTCACAAGCGGGCGGTGGGTGGTTTCCGTTTGTTTGATTGGATTACATTTCCGCTGACGCTGGAGGGTTTATTAATGCGCTTGGCAGGGATTATGCGCTCGCTTGGGGGCACGTAAGTGCAGCCGATGGTTTGGTGGTTATGATATGCTCATTGATTGTAAAGGGAAGTTTTAGAGTACGAAGAAAGCTTAAGGGTGGTCATTCAAATGAGAAATCAACTGGAGAGTAATTTAAATGCTGTGCTATAGATAAAGTTTTATTTTAGAAACGTCACATTGAATGAAAGTATTGAAGCGATTAGGAGCTTAAGGTTTTTACAACGATTTGGAGTACTTTTTCGAAAAAGATGTCAAGTGGTATTAAAGATCAAAGAACACTGAATTTGAATTTAATAATAAAATGATTTAATTTGATGACAAATTCTTGTGTAATGGATTTTAAAATTCTTTGTGCAAAGTGGCATAATTGTATATTACTACTCACTGCAGAGATAATTTGTGTAACTTAGAATGTGTGTAGAATTTGTGTGAAGAAAAGCATAGAGCTAGACACGGCACAGATTAAATACTTCCCCAATATATCCTAGATTACGATAATGATTTCAGCGGTGTTACTAATATCTTACTGATTAAAAAAAACTTTTTTGCATTCCAAGTTGATTATTTCACAGTATCTGCTGATCGTTGAAGTCTCATAGTTTCATGTTGGTAGTCATACATTTGATTTTGTGTCTTATTTTATGTCTTATTTCTTATGCCAATTTTTTCAAGTTAATATTGTTTGTAAAAAAACACGAATATACAGCACGACATGTCTGTGCTGTTTACAAGACATGTTTTACTCCTTGTGGTGTAATATTTACTAAATGTTTGAGATCGATAAATCATATGCGTTATAATCTGTTGCATTAAAAAAATGCGCGTGCAATGGCCGTGAACGGGAAGCAGCGGACCGGTTCGCAATGCTTTCGGCTCAAGTGCACTTTTCTAACTTCCACTACCCACCAAACAGCAAACCGACCTCACCGCGAAACGATCGGAACGAAGAAACTCGGATCGATGAGAATTGTTCCGCTCGTACGTCTCCGGCGTGGGGAGGCTGCGTTCTGGCCTTTGCAAAATCGTCGAGTGCTCTTTGCAATTGATTGTAAATTATAGCAATGCCCGCATGCCTTCGGGCGCCATAGTTGGGAAGTAATTTTTTAACCTCCCACCCGTTCCGTTTCTCTGTTCGTTCCCTTCCTTTCCAAGTTTTCACGCCGGCCGGATCGTTTACCTTCACCCCGTTTCCGGGCTGGTGCGTTTTTGGTTTAATTAATTTTTATGACTCCATTCGTACGCGGTTTCTGCGGGAAGCATAATCTGTTTGAGTGATTTCGATTCAAGTAGCTCGGCTTGGCACACGGCCGGTCACAAGCGGGCGGTGGGTGGTTTCCGTTTGTTTGATTGGATTACATTTCCGCTGACGCTGGAGGGTTTATTAATGCGCTTGGCAGGGATTATGCGCTTCACCACAACAAACTAACTTTTGTCTCCATGAGTATTCGCGTGTACTCTTCCTTTTCGATAAGCACTGCGTTCAAAGCAAATGTCTAAAAAACATTATACGCCTTTCGACAATTGCAAAGCAAGCGGGCCCCGCCGGTTTTGTTGCTGTAAAGTTTCAAACTACAAAATAGAGTTGTTTTAGCGTTATTGGATTTCCTTGCCATGCTTGTCCTTATGTTCCACTTCAACCTTGCGAGGGACAGGCTTTCACTTTGATGTTATGCATGGAAAAGCTATCGTTGCCGCTGCCGAACCGAGCAGATCAGCATACGGTGCAACTCGCTTATGCATGGGAGAGTGTGCCGATGCTTTTTTATTCGTTGATTGCTTTCCGAGGATTTCCGGAAAACTTGTTTTCCAATCGTACGCTATTGGATTGCACCGGTGCAGTGGTATGTAATCTAGTTGATTTATTTTTCCCTGTATTTGGCCATTGTTTCAAATGCTACCGTGATTGAATGTGCGTGGCTTTTTTTCTCTCTCTCTCTACAAGAGTGATTTAAATTCAGGATACAAACGTTGCGGTTGGTTGAAAAGGTAAAACGTATTTTTTGTGAAAATATGAAAATATGCACCGTATCGTGAAGCGTCACCGTACCTTCAGTATCTCGTTCGCAACCAGCAATCGCAACCGGGCCGACCACTCCAGGTAGCTTTCCAGGTTGCAGGTTTTCTTGCCATCGAGCGATGTGGCGTGGCACGCTCCCGACGCGCCGCCGTTCGCCGTGCCGAGGGCCGCTGTCGGCTTCGGTGTGAAATCCTCACGGTTCGGGTCCTTCAGCAGGTTGGGGCTACACTGCACGAACTCCTCCGGGCCGACGTTTCTGGCGAGCTTCCGTTCGATGCGGCACAGCAGCTGGGCCAGCTGCGTTGCCGTCGGCCAGCTGATCGATTCAGTCTGGGTGGCGAATGGAGTCGTGAGACAGACACTGCGACGCGACGCGCAATGCGGATCGGCAGGGAGCTTACCTTATTGTCTACGGTTGATTGATAGCTTCTGAGCTCTTCCTCGTGGTTTTCCAGCTCGGTCAGTCGAGCCAGCAAGGCACACAGTAGTTGGGGCACCACGTTCGCGAGCTTGGTGTCCGCACATCTGTCCGAGCGACGAGCGGAAGTTAATTAGGAGAAATAAAGACACACGGCGGATCCGAAACAGCAGCAGCAGCATACAAACGAACCCCGAACAAAAAAATAGTATCGTCCAAAATCAGCGGAACGAAACCAGATAGTTAATGCCGTGAGCGATGGCCGTTATCAATCAAATCGCGTCCAGCTGCTGGCGCGACCCCAGCTGCGGATGCACACCTACCTAGCTACGATATGTTTGACGTGATTCATCATGCGCTCGTCGCGGAAGTCGTACGGGAACATGCGCGTCCAGACGCCGAGCAGCGGCACGCTGCGCTCGAGCGGTTCCGGCTCCGGTATCGATTCCAGCAGCTTGCCCAGCAGCTCGTACGACCGGATGAAAAATCTGGCCGACAGCAGAAACGAAAAGACGTACTCCTGCGTTTGACAAGCCGGGCGGGGGGCCGGGGTTGCGGGGAAAATGCAAATGACGCACAATTAAATTTCCGCACGTGGCAGCAAGGATGACGCAGGACGCGCGGCTGCACGCGGGCCGGCGCTTACCTGATCGAATTCTTCCACGTTGCCGGGCATCAGCAAATCTATTAGCGATTCCAGCGGACCGGAAACAATGGTTCCGTTGCCGTACATCACCCCGCCCGTCCCGAGGCTGCCCGGGTGGTGATGCTGTTTTTTTTCGGTGTGCACGTGGCCGGTTGTTTGTCGGTCGGTGTTCGATGGCGTGCAAAGAAATGTAAACGCAGCTATTAGGCGGCTGTGATCGCTTTGCGTCTTGTTGGTGGTG
>KZ071485.1:71234-85440 GCA_002091845.1 Anopheles cracens | reverse complement strand
ATTGTTCTATTGAGAGTGGGTGGCGGATTGTTTTACGGATGATTTGGAGGAGCTTGGGCTTTAACAGTCGGACGAATTGTTGACGGAAGGATTGGTACAATCTGGTTACAATCAATCAGTGCGTAACTTTTGCAGTTCTGTTAGCGTTACGTCGTGGGAATTGTTATGATATTGATTTGATTGCTTTTTTCAACATGTTTTTTTTTGTTTAGTTAGGAGCTACATACACCAGAGGAAGTTGAATTAATGGATTTTTATTATTCCATTTATTATTAACGTCATATGAATTGCTTTCTTCTTTTTCAATGATAGTTTATGTTTTTATGTTATTATTATGTTATTAATTATGTTTATGATATTAAATATTCAGCACTTTAAATTGTTTGAAATGTTTGTCATCTGCCATCTGCAAAATGACTAGTTTAAAGTAAAATTTTACTGCACTTGTGTTAGTATAATTTTGAATGTAGAGATTATATTCGTTTATACAAATTATATTACAGTGCTATCTTCTTTTGCAACGAACTACAGCGAATGAAAACTGCAATAATTAGTATGTAAATTAGTATTGAAGTTCTTATTAGTAAACTGAAAACATACTGAAACATTGCCGGGTAGCAAGTAAACTTCCATTTGAAAGTGTCTTTCAAAAGAATTCTTATCAAAAGTCTCGTTTATTTCTGTAACACTCAGTTTTTACGGGTGAAAAGCAAAGAAAAACATTTTTTTAATTCCCAAATTAGTCGAAAACGTGATAATTGCGAGTCGCCTAGTTACTCATGGTTGTCTTTGTCTGCTCCTTTTCTCTGCCTTTCCTTTTCATTGCTGACATTGTACATAGCGAGCATTTAAAATCGATCGATCAAGGTCGTTAGTAAACGTTCTAAATTTGTGATGTAAACTATCTCCTTTCTTGAGTCTGCATCTCCTTAAACGCTCGTCATCGTTAATAAATTAAATTCAATTTACGGAATCTATCAGCTGAACTCATTATCTAAATGCTTTCATTAATTTCAGCATTCACCTTCAGACGCTGTCAATGCTTTGCCCGAGGAGGCTGTTGTCTTCGAGCCACGATTATCACGTTCTTTCGATCGATTGGGACAATTTTCTACAGTTGGTGGTTCTTTCTTCATCTTTATCGCAAATTTGAATCGCTTCCGAGAATGCGATAATCAAAGAAGCCAACGCGAAGACGGCGCTTTAACAACACCGGATGGCGACCTTTCCCAATGGACAGAAAAGAACGGCAACAGTACGGCTTTCTTCAAACGAAAATTGAGTTGTTTTTGAGTTTCGAGAAGCTTGTTGCTGTGTTGTAATAATCTAAATGTGATAGCATTTAAATTTGTCTGAAGGCTGAAAATTTAGAGCATGCGTTGTATTGCTTTCGTTAGTCTTCTTTGAAAATTTCATAAGCTTTACTTCATGCGAATGACTAATTTGGATTCGGTCCTAAGAACTTGTATTTGAATGCTGCTGCAAACGGAGCGGTGTCTGGTTAAAATGTCACCAGTCAAATGAAGTCGCACGTGCTGTATAATATCCACGAATGCGGTGTTGGGACAGATGTTGCATAGCTAGACTAGACGGCATGCGGTCCTAGTGTGTCAAGTGTCGTCCTTCTAACATGTATAGCTCTCCGTTGAATCTTCTGTAACTGCTTTGAGCAACTGCGTTGACCTTTTCTCTATGTTGGTTCTTGTATCCGACAACATTTTTAGTTCATCTTAGCAATCAGTTTACGCTTATGCATGTAGCATTCATTGAGCATGGAGCCATTGTACATAATTTCAAATATTTTTGGCAAATTATTTCTGATTTCTTACAGCAGCTTACATGATACAGGAAATGTGTATCATTCAGTTTCATTTTTGGTTTTTGAAACTGATCAAATGATGACTATTTCTATCATTGCTATATTTTCATTGATCGTTTCAAATACAGCATGATGTCTGTTGGGGCGAAAAAATATCCCAGATATTGGATAAATATCCGAACAAAACTTGTTTCATGTAGAATAAAAAAAAGTGTTGAAGCATTTCAAATTTTTAAATTCGAATAAACTATTCGAGTGTTACATTTCAAAACGCATAGGAATATTAAAAAATGAAAAACTGTTTTCTCATTATAAATTTTTAATCAAACAAGTGTAATATTTGCGATATAAGTATTAGGTGTATCACTTAACACACCGCTTTACGTGAAACTATGCACTTATGATCGAACGATTCCTTCACTGTGCCCTGCTCCGGCCCAGAAGGCCAAGTAAATGACAGAGTCATCATCGGTCACGTCGTTTTGGAATGTGTCGAAATGAAGCAACCTGCTGAGACGGACAGCTCGAGCTCCTCTTTGGGCGCTGTTGTAGCCGAGCGTTGTTCACTCACGTGTCATCAATCATGGATTTGATTTGAAGTTCAAGAGCGGGCATTTTTTCTTCCCTGGGGCGATGTTGTTTCTTTTCTGCGCTTGCACTGTAATAAATATGTATTTAGAGATCGAAAATATATGACTTGCAAAGAGCGACCGCGGAGTGGCGTTGATTGTGGCGCGCCCTTGAGCGTGCGACATCCACGGTGAAGACCGTCGGATCGGATCCGCTCCGATCGTGGGAGGGAAAATGGAAAATTTAATTACATCACCCAGGTACCGGGGTCGTCGGGTGCGCCGGTTTGCCTGCTAATGTCCCGAAACGACGGTGCTGGCGCTAATGGTGATGGAAATAAAATCCATCAACGGCGAGACGCTTATAGACAATCGATTCTGTGTGCCGATGGGAGTGGCACCCGATGAGGAATCCATTTCAATTTTAATCAGATCGTTCCTGATCGGTGCGAGCGTAAATGTTTGGACCGGTGCCGGTAAAAAAAATATCTTCTCATCGAACAACACGCCACTACTCCAGGGACGGTCAGGCAGGCAGCCCACTGGCTCACTGGGACGCTGGGAATTACGTAGATGAAATTGATTTCCTGACAGCTATAAGCTCGTCGGCCGCTGCAGCGAATATCGACGAAGCGGCAGGTCCGGGACGCGGCCAGTTCGGTGTCCATTGCAAATGTATCGATGGTTTATGCTTCGGTCATCGCCAACGCAAGCGGCCCGGGGGGTAATGTGTTTCCGAGAAAGCGCTGGAAAATGGCGCCCAACTGCAAACACCCTCTAGAGAAAACGAGCGACGAATGATTGCAATGTGAAACTAGTGTTCCTCGTGGAGATGCATAGTGGGAATTCGTTGGGCCAAAACGTGGCTGTGAATATGGTTTAATTATGTTGATGCTTTTATCATTATGAAAGTTGTATGCAGTTTTGCAATGGCTTGAAATGATAGCCGCAAGCATATTCTTCCCTGGGGCGATGTTGTTTCTTTTCTGCGCTTGCACTGTAATAAATATGTATTTAGAGATCGAAAATCTATGACTTGCAAAGAGCGACCGCGTCTGTCATCGACGTCACCGGGTAATATTTGCTCCGAGCTAGGCGCTGCGTTGCCGGTGGAGTCGGCGGACGGAAAAGAATGAAATATGAATGTAATGCTCGGTTCGCTCGGGAACCGCAGAGTAATCGTATTTGTAAGCTTCCTCCGAGTCTTTTTCTCTCCCCTGTCTGCTGAAGCTTTTTCTTATGAGAAGCAGCAAAACTTTGTTGCTGGAGATTTAACTAGAAACAAAAAACTCTTCCCCATCCATCCGCATCTCGCCCGTGGTCCGTACGTGTGTGTGCGTTAAAGAGGCGTATGTAATGAATGTGTCATGAGGTTGTCGACCGTCAAAAAGCTGAAAACATATTGGAATGTACTTGCGGTGGGCACGGGCATGTAAGCAAACTGCGCATACCTTATTCATGCGTCGCCCCTTCCCGAGGTCGAGGTTGCCGGAACAAAAGCTTGCTGAAAGGGGCGAGCGCTCGCTCCGTCTGTCAAATAAATCTTAAGAATCTGCCTTCCGCTCAAACATTCCTACGGCGCTTCCATTTTCCCGCCGGTCCTCGGGCACAGTTTGACCGGAGGGGCTAAACCGAATTCCCCCCGGGAGTGGTGGCAGAAAAAGTATTGACTGGAATACGCCAGGATAGACACAAGGAAACTGCTGACAACTTCGTGAAATTGGATTTCGACTCCGGTCGTGAACGTACACGTACAATGGGAAGCGCCGGGAATGCTTACAATATCGAAACATGATATTGGTTTGCTTCCGTGCGTAGCCGAAACAGAATAACCGAAATAGCAGATATTAATTGGGAAAATCCTATTTCCTGCCCAGCGCCGATCACACCCACTCCAGGGTGCAGGGCCCTGGAGGTGTGAACCGGTGGCGGTGACGCCACACTACATGCCGACGGTGTGTTTAGGAGCTTTAGCGGTATTAACTTCAGATGAGTGATAATGCTGATATTTTATCGTAGTTTTTTTTGCCCCACAAGGAGCGCAAGGTGCCACGACGACCAGCAGGTTCTGCGGGTGAAATCTGCCAACCTGCGGCTGACGGAGAAAACAGTATTATGCCGAATGAGCCTTAATGGGAAAAGTTTCATGCTCGGATTTGCCTCTGATATGGCTTAGTTCTTCCGAATTCGGCTGAAAATATGGTCGAAACTGGATTGGGACTGGGGCGCGGACGGTAGGTGCGCTGTTTGGGCAAGGTATTAAAGGCCGAAGCGGAAAGTTAAAGATTCAGTAGCGAGGAAAGTTGAAAGAATTAGTAGAATATTTAATCAATTTGGGCTTGATGGACGCGAAGCGGCGTGTATGGCGTGAAGCCATCTGGGACAGGCTTTTTTGATACACCTAATCTCGCCGGTGATTTGTTATGATTGATCCACCGGATCGGGGTGTGTCGGATGAGTCGGAGTGAGTGGTTTGTAACGAGCTGGTTGATCGGCTTTATGGTATTCTCATAACATTAATAACCAACGTTGGATGCGTAAAACTTGCTTGAAACAATACACTGTCCATAACTAACTATTGTAAAGAATTAAGTACAAAAGGATACAGTTTTTAGAGGTTATCAATTTAAATGACGCATATGATGTCCTAGTTCTTGTTAGCTTTTGGTACTAAATACTAAATAAACACAATCAGGAAATAAATACAATATTTTTTCTATATATCTCCAGATTTGTTTACACACTACTTCAAATGTTTGGTTATATCGAATTGCGCTTGATTTGCGCCTACCGAACCGAACAACAGTTTTGATAGAGAATTCAACAACTGACAGCAATCTGACAGCATTCGCGCTTGACGAATTGCGCTTCGTGTAGACCAAAGTGATTGAATAGACGGTACATTCATGTATCACGTGATCATGCGTGATTAGCCTACGATTTTACGGCCTACTAAACATTTTTCAGTGTATACATTTTGACTTGTTTATTTAATTATTTAGTTTTGCTAAAAATATCCTTCAAATAGGAAACAAATGGAGGAGAAATTCTTAGATTTGTACACTTAATAACAAATAATTTGTTCCCCATCACGATTATAAGTTAGATCATCCTTATAGTTACGAGATGTTGTTTAAGTTACTACATAATTTTGTAGGATGATTTTTATATGAGCTAATGCATTCATACAGTTTCGTATTATTGAAGATATGAACTATTTCCTCTACATTGAATATTTCAATCCAAAAGTGACATGAACTGTGAATATATGTACTTCACCAATTTATTAACGGCTTCACACCAATTTGCAGAAACTGACCTGAGCCTAATATTTACTTCTGAATCATAATTTACATCAATCCTTTTTGCTGCTGTTACAAACATTGTATGAAAAATGATTAAATTTCGTGCAGTGATTCGTGACTGACAGACTCGTTTGATTCTTGGATTCTTGGAATTTTATGTTTGCGGCGTTGTGACTACACACAAGCGCGCCATCGTTCCACGCGTTCCATCTGCCAGAGCCACCCGCTCAGCTGGCTGGGGTTCGCGTGCCGATCGGTACGCTTAATTTCACTTTCCACCAGGTTTTTGCTTCCATTTCTTGTACCATTTCCGGTGGTTTCGATGGAGCGATGGTGAACTTGACGCTCATTCGAAGCTTATTTATGGCTTCGAAACGGATGGGCTGTGCAGAGCAAAAATAACAACAAAAAAACACCGCTCTACCTCCGTTGCCCTAGGTGACTGTTGATTGTTGTTCGGTGAATTCTGATCATGATTAAAAGTGGGATTTTGCTACCGAAAGTGGTCGCTCGCCCGCGTCCCTTGCGAGATGGGGAAGAACTTTGCCATTTCGAGCACAATTCACCGCAGGCAATACACGATTGTGTGTGTGTGAGTGTGGATGAGTGGTGCTTGGTGTGGTGTTTGTTCCGCATGGAACGGCTTTAAATGTTTGTGACGGATGCTGCGACGGAAACTTACCGCAAGGGTTGGTGTGCTTTCGCAGCACACTTCCGGTTGCTCGGACGACTTCACCGATATCACAATAGTATCGTTGGTACTTTCGCAGAAGAAACTCGATAGCGCCTGTAAAATGATAGCGATCCAAACAAAGAAAGAAAGAAAGAAAGAAAAAATAAAAAACGGTGAGGTGTAAGAAAACAAAGCATTATTCGAAATTCGCCTAATTGGGGATTCTCCGAAGTGTGGGAAGTAGCATTTCGTTAGAAGTTTATAAATGCTATGGACCATTTTCCCAATTCGGGCGGTGTTCGAGCGCGGAAGGAAAGGAACTGCAAAGTGATTCCATGAATTTTAAACAAATGCCTGCAGGCGAAGAGGTACATTTCAGTTTGATGCTCCCTACCATCCCATCTACACGCTCCGAAGCCTTTTCGATAAATCCATATGAAACAAATAAAACAGTCAATTTGCATAACAGCCCGTTTTATGTCTTAAATGTTAATTTAATTGTTAATTAATTGCTCTGGGTCTGCTAATTCTACAAACGTTTTTGAAGGGTTCGTTTGTTTTTTCGTTATTCATTTCTCTTAATCATTTTGGGACATAAAAACACACGTTGCCTTAAGTTATGGAAATGTTCCCCATTAATCAATTATTAGCACGTCTTTTCAGTCATGATTTGCATAGCAGGGTTGGTCTTAAGCTAAACAGCTTCTCCAATCTTGTTGTCGTATCCCTTTGGATGAATATGAAATGAACTCGAGATAAAGTTTGCTTTTGTTCATTTTCAGCTACCGCTTGTATTAACTTTCATGGCCCTGTATTGTTCTCAAGGTGCTTGTTGGGTAGGGTTCTTAGAATCGTCTTAACGACAGCACACAAACTTGGATCAAACATGAAAAATGACCTTGTTCCAAAGACGATGTGCTGTAAACTAAAGTTGTGTTCGTATATGAATAGAAACGAAAGACATAGTTTATGTATAAATATAAATACGAATGACTATCAATATGTTATACATATCTTTGTTAAATAATTTTGTTTGAATAAAACAATTAAAACTGATTAATTAAATCTGATAAAACAAGTGGTTGGCACTAAACTCTTTATACGACTTTAAAAAAGGTAAAATTGGAAGACTTAAAGATAATGTAAATATTATTCAAACTGGGTCATGCTAGGTGTTCATTACAGCACATGTTTAAAATGTGTTTGGATACATAGTTAATTGACTCGAATTTAATATATAAAACTAGCGGGATAGACATTAATCCATCATTCAAAGGACGAACTAATTTCAACATAGTCTTTCAACGCTTCGCTGACGATTAATTCATGTGGTGTACATTTTTTTAAACCTAGATTCATCAGCCTGCTCTACTCACATGCAGCGCTAGGTTAAAACCATCCTCCGCACGTGAGGATACTTTATTCATTTGCTTCATCAAAAACACACACATATGCAAGCGAAACATCCTCCCTCCCCCCACCCTACACCGCAGCAGGCTTGCGTATGCATAATCCATGCTAATAACGGTACCATCCCCTGCAATATTCATCGCTAAATTTAAAACCAAAACCCATACGGCATCGGTAGTATCATTTGAATAAATTAGTTCGTCGTACCGTCGAAGCCATTTGTATGATGCAGTGCTTTTGACTCGAATGCACGGGACGCTTTATATCTACGAATGTGTGCGAGTGTGTGTGTAAGCGGTAGGCATTAAAGTAAACGCACGGTCACAATGTTTATCGCTTCGATAGCGTGCTTTATTAGTTGGCCAACAACGTACATCGTGCGTCGTTGGGTGTGATGAAATTCGGAGAATATCTTAACGATCTCACTGCTCACTCGGGGTTGTAAACTATTTTGGGACCATCCCATTCCGTGGGCTTTACGGTGCTCAACATGAGCTTGCGCAAGCAAACGATTCGAGCGTAACATAAATAAAACAATTGTTAATCCAACATGTTTCATTTAAATATAAACAAATATCTGCAAAATAAAGTCTTGTTTGAGATGCTGTTCATCATATTTATATCAACTCTATGCTCAAGAGCATTATAAAATAGAAAAAAAGGTTCATTAAGCGCATTTTTTTCACTTAGACGCCATGTGTGCTAATCTAAACTAAAAAAGTACCACCCTGTGCGGACTTTACTATCCGTCGATCAACGCTACATCCTCACTCAAAGCAACCTTGTTTGCATACTGCGTGGACTCTTCCACGCGCGTTTCCCTCCCGTCGGCGACAGCGCCAGTGAGCTGAACTGATTAGTGGCTTCAAGACTCGCGGTGACATTTGCCCTCCTCGAGGCAGGTATTTTCAACCGGCTGCAGTAAAAATCACGCGAGTTGCGCTCGCTTTCCTTATCGTCGCCCGTTATTACGCTCAGGCACATTCGGGCGCTGAATGCAAACGAGCCTCACGTGGCCGTCAGTTGACTGTGCCTGCGCTGGGCTCTGTGTGAGAAAAGATAAACCTTTCATCCCTCTTGACACGGTGAAAACAGCCTACATGGGCCTCATGAAAATGCCACTAGTATCACCGTGAGCCACTGCGGGTGCGGGAGGTGAGCAGCACTTTTTGATACTTCAAACGGGTCTTGGTGGGGACGTACTATCTTCAGGGGTTTTGCAGGATGCCTGTCCCGTTCAGCCACTGACAGGCGAGGCGTGCTCATGTGGCCGGTGTGTTAGATTTGTTACATATTCACATGACCTTCCACAACACATCGATCCCAGTAACACGCCGGAAGGAGCAGGATAGGTATGTGCAGGTGTAGTGTACCCGGTTTTCAGTGCCTTTTTCGAATATTTTTCACAGCTGCACACCGAGTAAGCAAGGATCAAATAGATGGCCATTAAATTTGTCTACTCTCTATTAAATCTGTCAAATTATTGGCTTTTGGTTTGTTCAATTGTTTTAGGATTCACATGCAAACATTTTCTTTTATGTTCGCTAGTATGAAATAAACTTTAGTACTTGTTTATTTTATAATTGGTGTTGAATTTATGAAGAAGCTGAAACGTTTTTGGGCTAAATCGGCGACGCCTTGTCGACCTATTTTTTTCTTATTTCCCCTCGACGACAGGCTTACTACACTGAATGTGAGTATGGAGATTATAGTTGATAATCTTACAAATTAAACTAAAAAATATATTTATAAGGGGCTTCTCTAAGCTTCTAAAGAGCGTGTATCTCAAACATAAATAAAACAATTGTTAATCCAACATGTTTCATTTAAATATAAACAAATATCTGCAAAATAAAGTCTTGTTTGAGATGCTGTTCATCATATTTATATCAACTCTATGCTCAAGAGCATTATAAAATAGAAAAAAAGGTTCATTAAGCGCATTTTTTTCACTTAGACGCCATGTGTGCTAATCTAAACTAAAAAAGTACCACCCTGTGCGGCATTAACACATACACACTTTACACAGGCTGATGAATCGAAGTAAAAACATGCACACCACATGAATTAATCGACAGCGAAGCGAACACTATTTTGAAATTAGTTCGTTCTTTGAATGATGGCTTAATGTCTATCCCGCTAGTCTTTTTAACAACATTCGAGACAATCAGCTAAGTATTCAAACATATTTTAAACATGTACTGCAATGAACACAAAGCATGACCCAGTTTGAATAACATTTACATCAACTTTAGGGATTCTAAATTTACCTTTTTAAAAATAGTTTAAAGAGTTTAGTGTCAATTAGCTATTTTAGGAGGTTTAGTTAATCAGTTTTAGCTGTTTTTTTTTTAACAAAATTATTTACAAGTTATTTTTAACTCATTGATAATCAATCGTATTTATATGTATACATAATACATGTCTTTCGTCTATTCATAGAGTCTATTCATTCATTCAAGAGTCTATTCATATACGAACTCAACTTAAGATTACGGCACATTATAACACTTTACACGTTATTGCTTGCTGTATTGTTTTGGATTGTTTTTTTTTGTTTTTTTTTGTTGGTTTGTTTGTTTGTTTGTTTTGTTTTGTTTTTGTTTATTACAATTGTTAGCATTGCTGGGTTTGCATTGAGTTATGCGATAGATAGTACTAGGTTTCGATAAGACTTATTTTCAAATTAATTCAACAAACCAAAGTCACGCGTCAGTCACGCGTCATCACCCTCACGGGTCGAGTTTCGAGTTACTACGACTTTCATCATGACCATGTAATTAAAAACGGAAGTTGTAAACCGGAGTAGGTGTAAATGATAGTTATTTTAAATGCTTTTATGGACCCGTTTCTTCGTGAGAATAAAACATAAAAAATACCTATAATAGGAATTGAACTAAACTAATTGTTCAAGTTCTAATAGGTGTTGCAGGCAGTACGTCTAGCAGGTTATCTAGTTGTCCATTGCAAGGTTTCCTGTATTCGGTATGGTTTCCTGTATGTACACCAGAAAATCTTGACTTTGTCACTTTAACAAGTGTTTATGCTAACAAGTAGCATTGCTTGTTTTATGTATTGTAGTATCGAATAGTAAACCATGTCATTTTTTTTTATCAAAATAGGGGGAAGTTTTAATTGGAGTAAACAAGTTTGTGCGAAACTCACATTATCACATCGAAATAAATGCTACATGCACGAAATGTCCACCCCGCAGCGCAACGTGCCGGTGCAGGTGGCAACCCGCGTATCTTGTGCGCGTGATCGCAATTACCTTTTTATCTTTGCTATTATCGTCGGAGTCTTCATCGTCGTCCTTCTTGCCGCCCTGGCCCTGCCGGTTGGTGCGATTGGTCCGTTGGCGGCGTGCTAATCCTTGCCGGCAGCGAGTACCGCATGCGACTGCTGATAGCTTGCTAGCATAGTAGTACATAGCCATACGTCACGTTTGTCCGCACATTTATGGGCGTGCAGTGGAGGTGAGTGTGTCTGTGTTGGTGTGTGGGTGCGTTCGAGTGCCCGGGAGGAAGGTATGCGTTTGCGAGTGTGTGTATGTGCGGTGTGTGTGTGTGGGGAAGTTCCTCTGCAGAGGAACCAGTTTGTGGGCGATCCTCTTAACCCTCGAGGCACTCCGGTGCGTGTACAGACCGTAACGTTGTCCTGTTTTCCGGTGCGAATTCTCGTTCCGCTCGGGGTTTTTTTTTCTGTTGCTCCTGCTGCGCTATGCTATCACTAAACTGCGTTAGTTCGTCCCATTCCGCGCGTTCCGTGCCCGATCCGTGCTGGGAGCAGTGAATAAGTCATCGGATCGGGGGGAGAACAGTACGCCGGAAAAGGAAAGCCGCGGTACGCTGCTAAACATGGAACCTCTTCTGCCGCGGGTGATGCTGTCTCAGAAAAGTTTCCTTCGCAGCGGACAGTAGTGGCCCGTTGCTGAACTGCCTAAGGTACGCATTCTGTAGCGTTTTTTGTGAGTGTGTGTACGCTACGACTGCTGCTGAAAGGCTGAAACGAGAACCAGAAGCAGACAGAAACGCTAGTTTTAGTCGGACGTGTGCCTAAAGGCAGTGAAGTGAAATGAAAGTGCCGGGATGAAATTGGGAGATTAAGAGATTTGTCACTGTGCAGGCCGGTAAAAGGGATGGCGTGTCGAGGTATTATGGAATTATGCGTTACATGGGAATGTTCTTCCGGCCGCATACGCGGTTTGTGTTATGAATTTTAAAATCGTTTTTATGTTCATTTGTTTTTCGATTTTCTTAGATTAAGAATGAAAAGTATTGAAGTTGAAGTATCGAAGCATTAAGGTGTACACTATGTCAATTATTTTCGCACTGAATTAATGCAATATTGCTGTTTTGAAATATGTAATAAACATTGTAAAGTATTTTGGATCGTTCCAATACAGGATTCTAATACAGATTAGGGATACTCGTTAAAAAATAATGTTTGAAACCACAGAGTATCTTTAGAAACAAACTAACGCATTATTTCAAACTAATTTAAACAGAATTAAAAGTACAT
This sequence comes from Anopheles cracens, assembly GCA_002091845.1. Taxonomy (NCBI): domain Eukaryota; kingdom Metazoa; phylum Arthropoda; class Insecta; order Diptera; family Culicidae; genus Anopheles; species Anopheles cracens. The sequence goes on along the minus strand of KZ071485.1, from coordinate 73,143 downwards.
TTTTATGTATTATGGAGAAGAAAAATTGGGACGGTATGCTGATACATAATACCTAACAATCCTTTTATTTTTTATACCTCGAAGAAATAAATTAGACTGTTCTTTGGATTGACTGTCGAGAGAATTTTTCTTTAAAAACACCTCATAATACATGAAAAAACGGCCGGGAACAAGCTTTAATGCAAGCGGAATTCGTTTCCTTCCCGATAGCATCGCAGCTCAAATTTTCCGAAAAAAAAATCCTCCGTTCTTTTCAAGTTTATTTACATTCCCGTAACGGCCCAGAACGGTTGGACCGGGCGTACAGTGAAGGACATTTCGAGACTGGACTTTGATGACGGGAGTGCCGTAAGAAAAGATGGGTCGTTTTATTTTTAGCGAATCCTTTGAATTGTTTTTTGTGTGGCCCATCTTCCCTTTCACTCGGGTTTCTCGGTGCGGTGTGTGTGTACTATGCAAACAGCGTTTGCTTCCGAACCGTCCGCCAGGCGTCTGTTTCGAGGGGCGTCCAACGACCGGGGACAAAGTCCAATTTAACGTTAAATCCCCAATGAGCTGGGGGACAAGTTTGTGACACGGTCCGAGCCAGAGAGAGAGAGAGAGAGGGAGAGCGAGACAGCTTTGCAAAGGATTCGGTTAAAGTTGGTGGATCACGCGCCCGAAACGGTTCTCCATTTCTCATGCGGCACAGGCAAGGTGAACGACTACTACTCAGAAGCTGCGATTTGGAATTGTTTCGTAGCGTCACGACGTTGCTAGGGGTTGATCGTGTGATCTCGAGCGGTCCGCTTCGGGGTGGGATTTACAGCGAAATGGTACAAAGGAGTATTTGAGCATGAATATTTCTACCAAGTTTTCAATGTTTGTCGTGCTGCTGAACTTAACGCGAGCAACGGTCTTTTGTTGCCGCCTATAGGTCTGTGACTTGTGTATTCGCATTGTTTTGCCGTACATGTGAGCATTATTATCATTACGCGGAAAACAAACAATGGGCCCGAAGCGACATGCGAAAGCTTGACTATTGGCGGGTAACCTTATTTGGGAGGGGTTATGAAGAAGATGTGAAATGTACACATGAATGTGAAAATCTAGGTAACACCGCATGTTGGAATTCAGTTTCAAGTAGGAATTCAGAGCTTCGCAACGATAGCTGAAATGGTAAATGCAACGTACCGTGGCCGATGGATTTTATTCAGACGAGTTTTAAGCTTTAGGCAACATGTACTTAGAGGCAACATGTTCTTGTAGGTTAGGTAAAAGTTAATTAATAACAAAACTGCGACATGTGCAATAGTTATTAGTTCCATAGTTGTCATAGTAGCTTAAATTCTAATTTATTTATATGATTTTTTGCAACAATGTGTTTGTAAGATTTAGCTGCCTATTGATTTTTCATCTTTAAACAAAATTACCTTCAATATGCTTTTCAAGTAGCAATTTGGTAGCTATTGTGAATAATTTTAGAATATTCCGAAAGTCGAATTTCAAATTTAATGTAATAAACGGATTTGAATAAATAATTTGCATCAATAAACAAACTCATGCAAATTATAAAATAATTGAACCCATCTATAAAGAATAAAATAAAGTAAATAAACTTAAAAATATAAATCGATAACATTAAAAAAGTAAATACGATAACACATAGCGCCAATGACCCTACAACTCAAATGATGGAGGCATACAATTCTATTAGCAATCTAGTTCATATGAATTCGACGGTTAACTAGCTTAAACATTGTTTCAGACTACTATTCTGAAGATCCCTAGCTTTATTTATGCGTTGTTTCGTTTATATCTATTTTTATGTTATGGAGACAAACTGTGTCATACAACGAAAGCTACAATGGATCGACTGACGTTTTTGCAAAGAAAGTTGACAGATGGGGTTTCGGTTTAACACTCTTGG
>KZ071485.1:56538-71224 GCA_002091845.1 Anopheles cracens | reverse complement strand
ATGAACTAATAAGTGATGAAGTAGAAATAAAACTAATAATAAATTTAAGACACATTAAAGTGCGGGTACCAAGCTACAGAACATTAATACAACAAGTCGTCAGTCTTTCTGTTTGATATATTTCTGTTCTAAAGGATTCTGTTGTTGTTTGTATGGTTTATATAGAAGTTGAGCCATAACGGCTTCTTTCTTCTTCACTTGTTACTTCTGTCCTGTTTTATTTCTACTACCTTCATACTTTTTCTTCGTCATTGTTCGTGCGCTTTCATTCTATCCGCGGTTGAGGTGTTGTCAACTTGACATAGATATAAACTCTATTAATCTAACTCTAGCTTAATTTTCATTTCAATTTTCATTAATTTTAGCTCTAGCTTGACTATTTTTATGTTTAGATAAGCTAATGCTTTATTCCTTATTTTATTTGCGTATGTTTTGAATAAATCCACCAGCTTGTACTGAATATTGATAATAAACTATGTATTCCATTAATTTATTTATTGCGTATTTTGAACTAATTACTATTAGAAAAACAAAGCGATTATTTTTCATTTTTTCCATTTGTCCGATTTAAACGTACAGTCGACCCTGCGTTACGCCCCATAACCATGGTCTTTAATTACGGATAATCTCTAATCAGTCACCGATTTTAGGTTACGTGATAAAACAATCCCAAACCCGCTTTCGTAATAATCCTTCAATTCGTTGCGTTGATCCGAAGTTCACATATCGCAAAATTCAATTATTTCGTATTTGTACTCTACCAGTTGGTGTGCCAACACAAACAGATCTAGTCGGAAACAGACAATTTACAACGGAAACCTAAACGTTTCGATCCGTTGAAAGATTGTCCGGCTGGTCGAATTTTCCATTTTCTTCCTTCTCTGTCGTCATCGTCCCTCCCTGTTCTTCCCTCCGAAACTATCCCGCAGGATGGTTGATGCATATCGAGAGCATCATCACCAGCTGACACTGTCCTGGTGTGTTTCTACCCGAGGATGCAAGGCTGAGCGATAAATATGCAAGCCCGGTCGGCCGCGTACTGCTCGGTGATCCCTGACGACCAGCTCGGTGGCAAACGTTTGACGGTCCCGCTGCCGAATGGGGGGCTGTGAATGAGGCACGAGGCACGTGGTCGGGTAAGTGAAATCCGATGTTATGCAAATCGAAATCTTTGGCGCCAGTCGCCACTATCTTATATTTGGGCGCGTTTATTTGACATAACTTTCGGTGGCGTAGTCCAGGGAACGATTTGCATTCGCAAACCCGTGGGGCGCTTCTCATCAGGCTTGCGCATATAAATGTGCATCATGCTGCCATTTTGCGCCGGCCGGTTTCGGTGGCGCTCACTTCGGGCCACCGACCACGACGAGCGCGCGCGCCGAAATCGGCGATGTTTTAGACGAGCAGCATCATGCATTACTTCCTTATTTCGGGTCGGGGACAACCCGGTTCCCTTCAGCCGGGTTTGCGACCGGGTTCGGTGTCGATTTTCACCGCTTTAGCAGGAGCTAGCATATACAGGGTGGGGGGGGGGAGGTGGTTTGGTGGACTGTATCATACCTGAGCTCCGGTGGACGATTTTTGGCCTACCGTTATACGAGCCCCGGCAATGGGAGCGCGACGCGGTGATGCCTTCTTCCGGCAGAGCTTTCGAGATGATTGCATTTTATGCAAATAGTGCAGCGCGCTTGGCTTTCGTTCGGCCCCGAACGTCCCACTGCACCTGCACGGGCATTTCTCGCGACGTTTCGGGCGAGTCGAGTCCAATTTACGGAAATAGACTTATGAATAATAAATTTCAAACATCATGTCGCAATGAAGCGGACTTCACGTGGCGATGGCGGTGGTAGTGGTATTTCATGTTTTCCATGCGGAGAACCTTCCGCTTAGTGACCGGGCGACCTGCTGGAACGGCGTAGCCGGTTCTGTCGGAGGTGGTCGTAGCAGCGGCGGCAGCAGCAGATACGTAACGAGTAATGGAAATTTATTTCGATGTGAAATGGTCGATGAAAATGGGATTTTTTCGATAGTGGCTGACCATCGCGTGCGATAGCGTGTAAGTGGCCTGAAAAATGATCAACTTTGCACCGGGTTTTTTCAAAGGTTCACTGGCTCTTTTTGCGCTTCAAGCAGCGATACCCGGTTTCTTTCATTGGGATTTATGGTAAAATAATATGCATTCCGAAGTGCTTCTTTCACGTTATTGAATAATAAAAATGCTCGTTTGTATCTGCGCAAGAGTGGGTTTTATAAATCCATGCAGTTTAGTTATGATATAAAATTATTGAAATTAGAGTGCAAGCAGTAACTAACTATCTTGGAGCGTTTAGTTTTAGTTAATGACTAACGTTCGATTTAGAAGATTAATCTGATTTCAATAGTGATTTGTTCAACCATAATGTATATTCGATTGTTTCCGTTCTCGTCTCATCTGTTCTAGATTGTTTCCCTGTTTATTCCAACTCTTCCTCTAACGCTTTCTTTAATAGCTTATGTAGTGTAGACACAAGTGTTTTCTTATTTAATTAGTATGGAATAGTACTTTATATTCAAATCCTTGTAGCTTCCATAACATATTTTGTTATGGAACACATTATGTTTTTAAATGAATGTTTTACCTTAAATGAAGGTAAAAATGAAGGCTCTTTACCTTACGATTTTTCGCAATGGTCAAACAATTAGTTTTATAAATGGTTATTACAGAAAGGCAAATCTATTACTGCAACTGACGCAGTTCTTTACCTAGGAAGAATGTGATTCAAAGACAAACCACACAGTTGGTCTGAAGAATACAGGTTATGCAACGGTTCAGTTCTAAGTACAGGGCCGGATAAAATGATATATGATCCATTTAACGAAAAATTGACATGGGTGCTCTGTTGCACTTATTGAGTATCAATTATCAAATCGTACCATCTTACTTCAGGAATAAGATCAGAACCTATCTATAGGATTATAATGCCTTAAGGCTCATCACTCTGTGGTGGGATAAAGTTGATGTCATTTTGATATGGACGATAGGACAGGATATGTTTTCAAAATACAGGGGATATCTCATAGTCTGGCCTTTCACCTTATTCAAATAAATTTAACTAATGTTCTACTGTTTTATTTTGTAAGCATCACTCACGGCAATAAAAGGTTTCGTAAAACATCTTCATCACATTTGCTAACTCGTTATGCATTACGAATATAACTTGTTTGGCATAGTGATCGTTCAAACCGGCTACATTCTCACCTATTTCGTTGTATTCATTTTATTCATTATTTATACAACCCAAGAATAAATAAATACGAAGTGCTATTCAACCATTCCTAACAATATATATTTGTTGAGTTCAACAAAAAAAAGTTGATAGTTATGCAAAATTTGCGATGTTGACGTTTTCGATTATTTTCAATAATAGTTCGTCGATAGTAAAAAAAAGTTCGCACAAGAAAAGAGAAAAGGGCACACTGACCGCGTGGCATTAATTATCGGGGTGCATAATTCATGTAATTAAAACGTATTCCAGTCGAGCAAAAAACAAACATAAATTAACAGGGTTGCCTTGGAGCGTTGTGGCATTGTGGAAGCTGACCGACAGCATGAATCGATACATGCTATGTAAATAAACTGTCATCAGGGCGATCCTTTCAAAACAGGTTTGGTTGTTTTTCTTCTTTCGATTCGTTTCCGCTATTGTTATGTTTTGAAGTTGTTTGGCAAATTCACTGATTAACACATCGGTGTGTGCAATTGGGTGGTTTGTTTGATTGTTTGCCACAGAAGAGGGGTTTGGTTTCCATGGAACTCGATCGCCTCCATGTTTGCTATCAAATACCGTGTTTTTTTACACGTGATAGTTGGACGTTGATCACGCAACCAGCGGCTGTACAAAGCAAACACCAGTCAGTCACGTACTGGACCAGCACTGGACTGTTGCAATCGAAGTGAATCCGCTCCAGCAAAATCCGCTTAATGTCACTGGACCCGAAATTCGTGCACTGCTCAACAAACGAGTCGCCCCCAAAACAGACCATTAATGGGAGGTACAGAAAGGACAATGGACACTCCCCGGAGAACGCCAGCAGGACGGGCTATTGGGCCGAGGAGCATTGGCGTTGGATTAAAAATTAAAATTCAAATCTTTCGATGTCGGTGTGAAGCTGACGGGTAAAGTGTCGGGAAAATAAAAGCGGAACTCCTCCGTACGTACTCTCTCTCCCGGGACTGATGGGGTGAGGCTCGGCACAGCCCGGTATTGTCGGGCGTGTCAACGATCGTGTACAAAAAGCGCGCCGTGCCATATGGACGACACTGGATGAGCTGTGCGAATGCTCGGTTGATTGGTTTTTTCCGCTGTGTTGTTATTTTTCACTTGTAAATGAAAACAATGCCCGGCCATTTCGCTGCCGGAACTGGGGCATGGGGACGTGTAAAGGCCTAGTGTGGAGCGCACACAGCCACACACGGACAGCCTTGGCAGCGGGATTATTCATGCTGTTGATTATGCATGGATCTTGCTTCAATGTTGCAACGGCCAACTGTGTATGTGCTTTGTGTGTGTGAAAATGGATGCTCAACGAACGTATTTGACACAAATTGGTCCGACTAGGAATACATTAGTAGGCGAAATAGCGAACGAAAAGTATGTCGCAAATGGGCGTGCCGGTTTGGGAAAGGTTTTCTTTATCCGTGCTTGTGCTTTGCCGACTGTAACACCCTGGCAACATGCTACGCTGCATGAGTGAAAACATAGAAAAAAGTCAATTTTAATTGCGTGATTTATGTGGAATTTTACGTGCCCGGAATTCGTTCGTTTCGAAGAGCTGTGAGGCGTATGGGGTAGCAGAAGTGATTGAAATTTCGAAGAAACACTCATACAGTGTCGCTAGCAGAGGGGGTGCCTTTCAAATTATACAGAATCGAGCGAAATCTGAGCTGGAGCGAAATCGGGCGCTGCTAAATTCCTACAATTTCATAACGCCAGAACAATCGATGAATTCTTCCAGAGTAATGGTATGCTACCACAGCAATGTAATGTTTGAGCTGTTGTTGCAAGTTCATTAGTGTGTGTTAGAAACTTGAAATATGATACATATGGGTTTTTATGCTTGTTAGAAGTGAAAAAAACTATTGCTTAGCAATTAAAAAGCTATAATACTTTGCAACGATTTGTTTGAGGATACCTTTGTAGAGTTATGATGAAATTTGCATGTAAATCTGACTACATAGTATCCTCCGTTCACATCATCAACATCACGGAATAGCTGATCAGATAAAATAAATAGATAAAACTGTTCGTTGGAGATTTAATAACTCAGAAGCAGTTCTCAGTAAACATCACACCTCTGTATTTCCATCTTATTATGTACTTGAATATCATGGAAGATAAATATTTCCACAGTTTTTGAAACGGTTCAACCACTTCTGATGCGCTCGCTTCTTTAAGCTTTGGGGTTGGTGTGTATTGGTGATACCTATGCTTCCAGATGCAAACTATAGCCATCGTACGTACTTTTCGCATTGCGTAATAAATAATCGTAGAGTTTTCTCTCAAAAAGTACTTGTGTGCGTCGTCGTTGCCATAACTTTCCATAGAAAAGTCGCGAGTCCGATAGAAATGCACACAAAAAGTGAGTTCTGCTATTCCTGCCGAAGAAGATTTATAGTTATTTATGAACGCAATAGTTTGGAAATTATTTTCCTGTCGTTTCTTTATATTTTCACGGTGAAATCTGTTTTATTCATCTATTTAGTTTCTGACGGCCGTAGTGTAATACTATCGCCGGTATCGGAAAAACGGAAAAATGTGTACAAAATTGACAATTTTCGCTTTCATTTCCATAACTGGCTGCTTCTGCTTATCCGTAAAGCCTTTAGCGGTCATAACGCTTATTCATTAGTTAGTTAAATAATTTAACTTAAGGGCAGTTAACTAATGTAACCATTTAAATTCACCCTCATGGTTCTTTTATTATATAGAGAATGTCTGTCTTCTACAGCTTTAGGTCGTTAAACTTATTCCTTTGAATTTTTAGACGAGTATAGTCTAATTTTAGTTAATATTTTCTTTACATTTCCAATGTAGTTCTTCTCAAACTATGGACTTTGAAGAAGAAACTTCACTAATTTGGGTACATAACGGGATCGAACAGAACGGAACCGTATAGTGGAACAAGTTTAAATTGGGTACAAAATTATACCAAATGCAATTTTGTTGTTTGTGTATGAAATAAAAACGACAACATCCCGGGTCGTTACAGTGTAGAAATGAAAAACCCATTTCCATTTCGTTTTGTTTTGAATGCAATTTGGAAACGCATACTTCGATGGGACAAATCAACAGACGGCTCCGGTTTGTCGAATCTTTCGTTTGTTCCATTTTGCGTTCCTCTCCAAAATAAACTGCATAACGGTCGCTTCATCATTTCCGAGCACGGGTTTCCATCCCATTCTGCAAATGAGAATCCAAACCGCGAAGCCGTACGAACGACCACGTGGAACGGTGTGAAGAGCTGCAGCAAAAAAAACCGGAACATAAAACTACTCGTAACACAAATCCCACACTCATCCACCCAAACCCAATAGGTGTCATCGGGAAGTACAGGTCACGGGACACGAGTGGGAGGGAGGAATTTAAATCCCCATTTTTTGCTCTAACTGCTATAGCAACAAAAAAATCCCGAATGTCCACAAACACACACAAAATCCATACCATAAATCATTCCCCGTGTACAGATGATTTCTAAAATGGAAAATGATTTATCGTAGCGGCAGCGAGCGTGGGAGCGTGGAACATAAAGTAAAAATACTTCACACATGCTTTAAAAAAATGTATCACCGCTGCTCACGCGAACACAAACATCATCACCGTGTTGGTATAATAGTGGCGCGGGCATGCGACATCGTTCGAATATTATCACTAAGTGTGGGGCAAGTCAGAAGATCATATATTATTTCCCCCTGAGCCCTGTATCGACCATCGGGAGGACGCCACACGGTGGGGTTGAGTAATGCTGTGAACCATGATTTACATCCCCGGCTGGATAACGGGGGGGTGTCTTGGTTGACTGGAGCTTTTGCAAAGTTTTACACTCCTTCCACACTATTTGACTCCATTTCCGCTTAACGATTGTTGCGTCGTTTTGCGTTTGGTTTGTCTTTTTTTCGCCCGTGTTGGGGTTTTCCGTTCGTTTAATGTCTGTTTGGCACTTATCCATAACCGATATTGGGCTGTTTTGAGGCGGTACGAATTCTTATGGTTCGCCATTCCGTTGCAACTGTTTCAACTGTGGGTGGGGGTGGTTTTTGTTTAACGCCCAAAAATTTGATCGCACTTTAAAATATATGGTTTCGCTCAGGAGAGCGTTCGTGCCTCGTCCTGCCTCCCATTAATTGACAAAAAAGTCGTTGATTTTCGGTCGAAATGAACCTCGCTAAAGGTGTGTGTTTGTGTGTGTGGCGTGTTGGGTTTATGACAAATGGGTGGGTTTTAAATTCAGCACAGGTATGGGGTTTACGATTTTTGGCTTTGAGGTAGGTACATTTTCGCTGATCGGGTGAGTTTTCTCCGTTAAAAGAAGCATTGTAACAATAAGGCTACCGTGTGTTGCGGTTGAACATAAAACGTCACTAAACATGGCTTCACCGTACGTGTATTTACGCATGAAAAGCGGGGTTTCATGCAAAGGGAAATTTGATTCAAAATTCCCCAAATATGCGATTTCAAAGAATCAAAGAGTAAAATTTTCTTTTAAAATTTAAAACACATAATTTGCTTCCCCACCCACCCCGAAAACTTACCCAGCTAAAAAGGGTTGCCCGTGGTGCGCAACTTTAAATGCGAGTGTTGCATTCCATTAACCCAACTAGCCCGAACACGTTCCAGTAGTTTGACGGCGCTGCGGAAACCATAAGCCCAACCCTGAGATACGCTCCCTTCTGGTTCGCTGCTTTCAGCCTGTGCCTGTGCTTTCAGTGCCGGAAATGGATTGCACTGGATTGGCTGGCTAAAAGTTTCCGCACCGGATTTAGATTCGCTTCCGCACGCTGAATACGGTGGAGCTTGTTAGGTTTTGCTTCAGTGATTATTGCCCATAGAAGCACTACGGCGTACGGATTCACGGTCACCACGGCACACTTTTTGCGGCGCCTTGCACCATTCAATTTGAACCATTCAATCGTTACTGAAAACGGATCTGCCCCATGATTTATGCCTTTGCGTCGATGAATGACACTATCACTTGTCACCGCTGACACTCGTTCTCTCGCCGAATAACGAATCACCACGACGGTACGCTTAGCCACGCCGCCAGCCGGAATTTGGAGCGGTAACCGAAAAATTGCCTTCGAACGCACTACACACTGTGGCGGATACAATCTGGAAAGCTTTTTGAGCCGTCCGGATTTGTGGGATGTTATCCAAATTTCGCTAATCCGTCAGCTACCTAATCCATCGGACGTTACTGCGTACGTACGCGCACACGGCACAAACAGCACGAACGGTCGTAGCGCACGAACGCGGAACGCGGGTTTGACTGTCACGAATGCGCGGGATTTTCGGTGGCACACCCACACCGACAGGGACCACCGGTCGCGGTGAAAGTTCGAAGGAAACTGGCACCGAATTTTCCGGCCGATCCTACCAGTCACACCAAATTGTCTCCACCGTTCGCAGGGTGTTCATTTTGAAAGCGTGAACGTGCCATGAACACCCGGAGACGAGGGGTTTGCTTGCTATGCTGTTTAGCTGGTAGTGAATTTGGGTGTTGAGTGCGTGAAAAAGAAATGTAAATTTCGTTTCGATTTTGGATACATTTCAGCATATCAGCCTTATGTGTAGAGCTGCCTAATTAAAAACAAATCAATTCTTATTGGTACTAAATTGAAAGCTCAACTGAAATGGGGTGAATTATGGTTGGGAGCAATATTATTTTGTTCATCCGGATGAATCCGGCACATTTCAGGTGTTCATTTCCTGAGCTTTCGCTTGGTAGTAGCTTTAACTGAAATGTGTGTACTGTAGGAATGAGAATTTGGATGAAATTACACTTGAAATATCAACAAATATATTATGTTTCATTTTGGCTGAGGAAATGTAATTGCTTTATACTATAATAGGTAATCAAATGATGCATTGCGTTATTGCGTAAAATGGTTTTCTAAGGAATGGTTTCAGTATTGTTCAAAAAGGATTCTCTTCGATCGGTTATTGTGTTTGAATTATTCGTGCTGTAAGCTATAATGTACTACTTCAACAACAAGAGCTGGTTGGTTCATTCATTCCATTCATTTACCTGATGAAACCATCGCAATACAATTTACACATAATTAAGTTCCCCTTCAACCTGTATTGCAGCCGCTCACGTTTCTTTCTCGATTCCGAATTTGTTTCAGTTTGATTAAAGTTAAGAATCAGCGATATTGAATTTCCCGATAACATTGTCGCTAAAGGCAAAGTGGAGGCTGACCTATTCTGTAGAATGTTCAACAATGTGGATAGCGTAGATGTAGTCTTTCCCATTAAACGCTAATGAAAATGATGTCTCAATCACTTGCGCGTAACAACAACAACAACAACAACAGCAACTCGAGCATACGCAGCCGAGAAATTCATCCATCGAAAGTCTTTTCTTAATTTGCATGATTTTTTTTCTCGAGTTTTGTTTGGCCTCTCCGCAAATCTTTGCATTTTGTTTTGTGCTGCGGCACACACACTGATAGCAATCATGCTGGAAGCAGTTAAGTTTTCCGAAGAAATGGTTTACATTTTACGATTTTGCATGCACCGTTTGCTGCGATTCAGAAGAAATCAAAAATTTAACGAAACTGGGCTGTGTTTTTAGGACTGGTAACATGTGGGAGTACATTCTGAAACGATGGAATACATTGTTGAATCTAGGCAAACCTGCTAAACTTTTTGGGTAAAGTTACAACAATTCTAAAGATCCGGGAAATATACTTCTTGATGCAGCTGAGGCAAGGAACAACATTAAAGAATTGTCATATCACTCGTATATGAATGTCATGCAATATGTTGTCACTTGACATGAATTGAAGTCTATAACAGACTTTAGTAATCTGTTACGATTCCGCGTTTACCGAACACCGATTATTTTCTCCATTGAAAAAAAAGTTTGGTCCGAATATAAAACAAAACCGATCTTTATCTTTATGCTCACGTCCAGGCGCTCTCAATAAACCATCAAAAACAATCGAAAACTCCAACTCGAACCATCGAACCAAAGCCGGACGCTTACCATTTCCCTTAATTTATGTCACAAACTCGGCCAAACCACGATCCACTCAACCCACCACATAATAGCAGGCAATATTCTCATTTTCGATATGGAAAAACGCAAACCTCACCTTCGCATTACTCCCATCGCCAACAGGGGCACGGCTTGTTTGCGAATCGATAATCAATGTTGGGGTTTACGAAATTGAAACAAAAGTTAAACATGGTCCTGTCCCATTCGCCTCCGCCCCTGTGAGTGAGCCCACGCAGCAGCCGCTTCATATCTTATAAATTACGGCAGGAAAATAAAATATTCCCTACCCTTGTCAAACACTGCCTTATGCAAACGGTTTTCGTTTATTGGGTCTTAGGCATTATAACGAGCCAGCATCAAACGGAACCGATTTCGATTGCCATGCCAGCCCTTTCGGCGTTTTGGTCGCATTTTTGCTCAGAAACCCTCCGCCGGTCTGACCTGGCTGGCTCTCGACAGAACAACACATGTCTCGGGAAGATCGAACAGGTCCAGGTCAAACATGCGTCCTAAAATTGTACTCACTAAAACACAGAAAAAAGGTAGAACCAGAAAGGTAGAGCCGGGATGTAAAACCCATCGTAGTTAGGAAACAGCTTCGGAAGCAATTCGAATTTTGGCAGGCAATTAGAAATAAAGAAGCCCCGGAGATGTTTACGAAACATGACAAAACGAACTACTTTCTTCACGCCGGGAAGACCCTCCCTCCCGAAAGAGAATTCTTCACGGTGAGGGAGATATCAATCAATTATCTCTCGAATGCTATCTTAACCAATTAAAAGTTTCTCCGCTATTCTAGGAGCGCAGCAATGTGTCTCCTTCCGTTCACACCATACTGCTGCTACCGCTGCTGCTACTTCCACTGCAAAACCGTACCTTTAATTCATCGAGCTTTGTAAGAAACGGGCACTATCGGCAGTTTTACCCCGGAGGCCACCGAAAAAGGCTGGCTTGTGCGTTGAAGGAAACTTCCCCGAAGCAATTAGGGGCAACAAAATTGCCTCAATAAACCGATGGCTAACCTGACGCTAAGCTGATGGCGTCTTAGGCTGAAGGTTCTTTATTTGCTGTGGATAGAAAACGAATAAGCGTAGCTTTTGTGGATGTATAAACAGAATTTATAAAAAAATCACATAATATAAAAATCCTTACAAAATATTCTTAATACATCATACAACCAGCAAATATTAAAAATGAAAAGGTAAATAATATAACTTTTCATACGACAAGACCGCTAAGAATGAGTCTGTTCTAGAAAATAATTTAAGAAATATGCACTCAAAAGTGATGAAAAAATATAAATTTTATAGTAACCTTTTTCAACTAGGAATAAAAATTCGAATTAAATTCAAAACTTCAAAGGAAAACTTCGTCACCTCAAAAGCTCAAAAATACTTCAAAAGATTGTCACAGATTTTCACTGCATTAGTTCGTCCAAGTGCGTGGCAATGGCGGTCAGTCCCGCGCAGTTCTGTGGATAACCGAATCAAAATGCTGGACAAAATCCATTACACGTGAACCGGTCGCTGCCGTACCGTGCCATTGTTGTGTGCACGAACCTTTCAAGTAGAAAACCTTAGCCGCCCTTACCCTCAGAAAGGTCAAGCAGCTGGTCGCTGCATTTCTGTCTCTCCCGTAAAATTATCCTTCCGGTTTGTAATTCAATAAATTTTCCCTTCAACTTTCATTTCCTCTACGGACCGATTTTATGCTCTCAACCATTTTTCCCGTGCGTTTCCATGTTTGTTGCTTTTCCTCTTTCTCTCTCCCTCTTTCTTTCTCTATACCTCTCTCTTTCGCTTCTTATTCGCCGCTTTTGTCGGTTGGTTTACGGTGGGATGAAATTTTATGGTCCCACGGATATCTTTCGCTTCCGTTGCCTCCGAACGTTGTTGGTTCGCGTTTGAGCTGACCAGGTGAGCGAGGTTGAAAATATTCATCACGTCGACCGAGCCGACACGGACGCGCGCGCAAGTGATTGAGACATCATTTTCATTAGCGTTTAATGGGAAAGACTACATCTACGCTATCCACATTGTTGAACATTCTACAGAATAGGTCAGCCTCCACTTTGCCTTTAGCGACAATGTTATCGGGAAATTCAATATCGCTGATTCTTAACTTTAATCAAACTGAAACAAATTCGGAATCGAGAAAGAAACGTGAGCGGCTGCAATACAGGTTGAAGGGGAACTTAATTATGTGTAAATTGTATTGCGATGGTTTCATCAGGTAAATGAATGGAATGAATGAACCAACCAGCTCTTGTTGTTGAAGTAGTACATTATAGCTTACAGCACGAATAATTCAAACACAATAACCGATCGAAGAGAATCCTTTTTGAACAATACTGAAACCATTCCTTAGAAAACCATTTTACGCAATAACGCAATGCATCATTTGATTACCTATTATAGTATAAAGCAATTACATTTCCTCAGCCAAAATGAAACATAATATATTTGTTGATATTTCAAGTGTAATTTCATCCAAATTCTCATTCCTACAGTACACACATTTCAGTTAAAGCTACTACCAAGCGAAAGCTCAGGAAATGAACACCTGAAATGTGCCGGATTCATCCGGATGAACAAAATAATATTGCTCCCAACCATAATTCACCCCATTTCAGTTGAGCTTTCAATTTAGTACCAATAAGAATTGATTTGTTTTTAATTAGGCAGCTCTACACATAAGGCTGATATGCTGAAATGTATCCAAAATCGAAACGAAATTTACATTTCTTTTTCACGCACTCAACACCCAAATTCACTACCAGCTAAACAGCATAGCAAGCAAACCCCTCGTCTCCGGGTGTTCATGGCACGTTCACGCTTTCAAAATGAACACCCTGCGAACGGTGGAGACAATTTGGTGTGACTGGTAGGATCGGCCGGAAAATTCGGTGCCAGTTTCCTTCGAACTTTCACCGCGACCGGTGGTCCCTGTCGGTGTGGGTGTGCCACCGAAAATCCCGCGCATTCGTGACAGTCAAACCCGCGTTCCGCGTTCGTGCGCTACGACCGTTCGTGCTGTTTGTGCCGTGTGCGCGTACGTACGCAGTAACGTCCGATGGATTAGGTAGCTGACGGATTAGCGAAATTTGGATAACATCCCACAAATCCGGACGGCTCAAAAAGCTTTCCAGATTGTATCCGCCACAGTGTGTAGTGCGTTCGAAGGCAATTTTTCGGTTACCGCTCCAAATTCCGGCTGGCGGCGTGGCTAAGCGTACCGTCGTGGTGATTCGTTATTCGGCGAGAGAACGAGTGTCAGCGGTGACAAGTGATAGTGTCATTCATCGACGCAAAGGCATAAATCATGGGGCAGATCCGTTTTCAGTAACGATTGAATGGTTCAAATTGAATGGTGCAAGGCGCCGCAAAAAGTGTGCCGTGGTGACCGTGAATCCGTACGCCGTAGTGCTTCTATGGGCAATAATCACTGAAGCAAAACCTAACAAGCTCCACCGTATTCAGCGTGCGGAAGCGAATCTAAATCCGGTGCGGAAACTTTTAGCCAGCCAATCCAGTGCAATCCATTTCCGGCACTGAAAGCACAGGCACAGGCTGAAAGCAGCGAACCAGAAGGGAGCGTATCTCAGGGTTGGGCTTATGGTTTCCGCAGCGCCGTCAAACTACTGGAACGTGTTCGGGCTAGTTGGGTTAATGGAATGCAACACTCGCATTTAAAGTTGCGCACCACGGGCAACCCTTTTTAGCTGGGTAAGTTTTCGGGGTGGGTGGGGAAGCAAATTATGTGTTTTAAATTTTAAAAGAAAATTTTACTCTTTGATTCTTTGAAATCGCATATTTGGGGAATTTTGAATCAAATTTCCCTTTGCATGAAACCCCGCTTTTCATGCGTAAATACACGTACGGTGAAGCCATGTTTAGTGACGTTTTATGTTCAACCGCAACACACGGTAGCCTTATTGTTACAATGCTTCTTTTAACGGAGAAAACTCACCCGATCAGCGAAAATGTACCTACCTCAAAGCCAAAAATCGTAAACCCCATACCTGTGCTGAATTTAAAACCCACCCATTTGTCATAAACCCAACACGCCACACACACAAACACACACCTTTAGCGAGGTTCATTTCGACCGAAAATCAACGACTTTTTTGTCAATTAATGGGAGGCAGGACGAGGCACGAACGCTCTCCTGAGCGAAACCATATATTTTAAAGTGCGATCAAATTTTTGGGCGTTAAACAAAAACCACCCCCACCCACAGTTGAAACAGTTGCAACGGAATGGCGAACCATAAGAATTCGTACCGCCTCAAAACAGCCCAATATCGGTTATGGATAAGTGCCAAACAGACATTAAACGAACGGAAAACCCCAACACGGGCGAAAAAAAGACAAACCAAACGCAAAACGACGCAACAATCGTTAAGCGGAAATGGAGTCAAATAAATTAGG
>KZ071485.1:46049-56528 GCA_002091845.1 Anopheles cracens | reverse complement strand
TCGTTTGCAGCATGCCAGGTGGGGTGGGTGGGTGGCACACACCCGGGCACCGTCACCGTTGGGCCGGCCATGAATCATTCCACGTTTATTGAACTTCCCGCTGTGATTGCGAATAATTAACCACCGATCCTGCGTTGCGTTGACGATTTCATAAATCTCTCCTGCGCTCACGCTTCACGAGTGTGCTTAAATGCACACTGGTGGGTGGTGAAGGGGGGGTGGGGTGTGGAAGGAGTGTAAAACTTTGCAAAAGCTCCAGTCAACCAAGACACCCCCCCGTTATCCAGCCGGGGATGTAAATCATGGTTCACAGCATTACTCAACCCCACCGTGTGGCCTCCCCCCGATGGTCGATACAGGGCTCAGGGGGAAATAATATATGATCTTCTGACTTGCCCCACGCTTAGTGATAATATTCGAACGATGTCGCATGCCCGCGCCACTATTATACCAACACGGTGATGATGTTTGTGTTCGCGTGAACAGCGGTGATACATTTTTTTAAAGCATGTGTGAAGTATTTTTACTTTATGTTCCACGCTCCCCCGCTCGCTGCCGCTACGATAAATCATTTTCCATTTTAGAAATCATCTGTACACGGGGAATGATTTATGGTATGGATTTTGTGTGTGTTTGTGGACATTCGGGATTTTTTTTTGTTGCTATAGCAGTTAGAGCAAAAAATGGGGATTTAAATTCCTCCCTCCCACTCGTGTCCCGTGACCTGTACTTCCCGATGACACCTATTGGGTTTGGGTGGATGAGTGTGGGATTTGTGTTACGAGTAGTTTTATGTTCCGGTTTTTTTTGCTGCAGCTCTTCACACCGTTCCACGTGGTCGTTCGTACGGCTTCGCGGTTTGGATTCTCATTTGCAGAATGGGATGGAAACCCGTGCTCGGAAATGATGAAGCGACCGTTATGCAGTTTATTTTGGAGAGGAACGCAAAATGGAACAAACGAAAGATTCGACAAACCGGAGCCGTCTGTTGATTTGTCCCATCGAAGTATGCGTTTCCAAATTGCATTCAAAACAAAACGAAATGGAAATGGGTTTTTCATTTCTACACTGTAACGACCCGGGATGTTGTCGTTTTTATTTCATACACAAACAACAAAATTGCATTTGGTATAATTTTTTACCCGATCTAAACTTGTTCCACTATACGGTTCCGTTCTGTTCGATCCCGTTATGCACCCAAATTAGTGAAGTTTTCTTCTTCAAAGTCCATAGTTTGAGAAGAACTACATTGGAAATGTAAAGAAAATATTAACTAAAATAAGACTATACTCGTCTAAAAATTCAAAGGAATAAGTTTAACGACCTAAAGCTGTAGAAGACAGACATTCTCTATATAATAAAAGAACCATGAGGGTGAATTTAAATGGTTACATTAGTTAACTGCCCAGAAAATTATTTAACTAACTAATGAATAAGCGTTATGACCGCTAAAGGCTTTACGGATAAGCAGAAGCAGCCAGTTATGGAAATGAAAGCGAAAATTGTCAATTTTGTACACATTTTTCCGTTTTTCCGATACCGGCGATAGTATTACACTACGGCCGTCAGAAACTAAATAGATGAATAAAACAGATTTCACCGTGAAAATATAAAGAAACGACAGGAAAATAATTTCCAAACTATTGCGTTCATAAATAACTATAAATCTTCTTCGGCAGGAATAGCAGAACTCACTTTTTGTGTGCATTTCTATCGGACTCGCGACTTTTCTATGGAAAGTTATGGCAACGACGACGCACACAAGTACTTTTTGAGAGAAAACTCTACGATTATTTATTACGCAATGCGAAAAGTACGTACGATGGCTATAGTTTGCATCTGGAAGCATAGGTATCACCAATACACACCAACCCCAAAGCTTAAAGAAGCGAGCGCATCAGAAGTGGTTGAACCGTTTCAAAAACTGTGGAAATATTTATCTTCCATGATATTCAAGTACATAATAAGATGGAAATACAGAGGTGTGATGTTTACTGAGAACTGCTTCTGAGTTATTAAATCTCCAACGAACAGTTTTATCTATTTATTTTATCTGATCAGCTATTCCGTGATGTTGATGATGTGAACGGAGGAGTTGCTATAGCAGTTAGAGCAAAAAATGGGGATTTAAATTCCTCCCTCCCACTCGTGTCCCGTGACCTGTACTTCCCGATGACACCTATTGGGTTTGGGTGGATGAGTGTGGGATTTGTGTTACGAGTCGTTTTATGTTCCGGTTTTTTTGTTGCAGCTCTTCACACCGTTCCACGCGGTCGTTCGTACGGCTTCGCGGTTTGGATTCTCATTTGCAGAATGGGATGGAAACCCGTGCTCGGAAATGATGAAGCGACCGTTATGCAGTTTATTTTGGAGAGGAACGCAAAATGGAACAAACGAAAGATTCGACAAACCGGAGCCGTCTGTTGATTTGTCCCATCGAAGTATGCGTTTCCAAATTGCATTCAAAACAAAACGAAATGGAAATGGGTTTTTCATTTCTACACTGTAACGACCCGGGATGTTGTCGTTTTTATTTCATACACAAACAACAAAATTGCATTTGGTATAATTTTTTACCCGATCTAAACTTGTTCCACTATACGGTTCCGTTCTGTTCGATCCCGTTATGCACCCAAATTAGTGAAGTTTTCTTCTTCAAAGTCCATAGTTTGAGAAGAACTACATTGGAAATGTAAAGAAAATATTAACTAAAATAAGACTATACTCGTCTAAAAATTCAAAGGAATAAGTTTAACGACCTAAAGCTGTAGAAGACAGACATTCTCTATATAATAAAAGAACCATGAGGGTGAATTTAAATGGTTACATTAGTTAACTGCCCAGAAAATTATTTAACTAACTAATGAATAAGCGTTATGACCGCTAAAGGCTTTACGGATAAGCAGAAGCAGCCAGTTATGGAAATAGCGAACTCATACCGATTTTCATGGGAATTATTGTGTAGTAGCTGAATATTTTAACGCCTTGCGCGTAGCAGTGCAACAATGCGTAAAATTGCGCATAAAAAAACACTCACCCGGGAAGAATTTTTCATTGAAAATAGCTTAGAATCGTTTAACCAGCGCAAAACGTGTAATGAAATATTTTAAATTCTTTCAAAAGCTAGAACAAATAATTAGCTCAAATCAAGCATGGCTAGATGAACAAAAACCTAACCATTCTTTGACCGTGTTTAATCGTTCAAATATTTTGTTAGATTTTTATTGTTTTATTATTATTGTTATTGCTATATTGTTATATTTTATTGTTACATATCAAAGGAGTTTATATTGTTCACATTTGTAATCATTTTTTCGTTTTCAAATACTAGAAATTCTTGAGATACGTCTATAATGTGGAGCCGTTGGGCTACCAAATATCGACAGATCGTTTATCAGGTTACTATTTTTAAACAAATGAACTCATCAATAATTTTCTATGTATTTTCCACGTCGTATGAGTTAAGGGTTTAAAGCAGATGATAAGTAAATACCACTTAAAGCAAGTAAGAACCACCACGAGAAAACTCAATTTCTGTATCTTCATTTCTTCTCTTTGTATGGAAAAAAAAACAAATAACAGCTTTTCGCCACTTCACTGTTCACGGCTGCCGGTGGATTGGGAGGGCCTTTTTCTTTAAACTGTGCCACGCTGCCATGGCTGAGCCTCCGTACCAGTGGAGTGGTTTGCGCGCACCGCTTACATGCGAAACATTCGCCGACATTCTGCAGACGTTCGCGTCGTAAATTGACTCCACTGTCGCGGACCTCCACGCTACGCAAACCCCCGAGGGTTCGGTTTCGGATAATTGAATTTTTGGTCACTGACGTGAAATACAATCTTTGCTGATAATAATGGGAGCGTTTATCAAGTAAATAAATACATTAACAGCATGTCGGGAGGAGGCGGGATAAGGATGCCAGGAATCTCGGGGCAAACATTCACTCGGTGGCAATTTATTTCGGGACCAACGAACAGTTTTATCTATTTATTTTATCTGATCAGCTATTCCGTGATGTTGATGATGTGAACGGAGGATACTATGTAGTCAGATTTACATGCAAATTTCATCATAACTCTACAAAGGTATCCTCAAACAAATCGTTGCAAAGTATTATAGCTTTTTAATTGCTAAGCAATAGTTTTTTTCACTTCTAACAAGCATAAAAACCCATATGTATCATATTTCAAGTTTCTAACACACACTAATGAACTTGCAACAACAGCTCAAACATTACATTGCTGTGGTAGCATACCATTACTCTGGAAGAATTCATCGATTGTTCTGGCGTTATGAAATTGTAGGAATTTAGCAGCGCCCGATTTCGCTCCAGCTCAGATTTCGCTCGATTCTGTATAATTTGAAAGGCACCCCCTCTGCTAGCGACACTGTATGAGTGTTTCTTCGAAATTTCAATCACTTCTGCTACCCCATACGCCTCACAGCTCTTCGAAACGAACGAATTCCGGGCACGTAAAATTCCACATAAATCACGCAATTAAAATTGACTTTTTTCTATGTTTTCACTCATGCAGCGTAGCATGTTGCCAGGGTGTTACAGTCACAGTGCCCACAGAGCCAAACACACGGCAACACATCACAGCGCAGCGTGCACAACCGCCACCGTGCACACTCAAACATACACGCCACCAGAGCCGCCGTACTACATCACGACCCGGTGCGACCTTATCTAAATGTACCTTTCAGTGGGCCGCAAGAAAATAAATCTCACCCGACGTATCTCCCAGCGCCAAGGAGAGAGAAAAAAAAATAAATTATTTAACTAACTAATGAATAAGCGTTATGACCGCTAAAGGCTTTACGGATAAGCAGAAGCAGCCAGTTATGGAAATGAAAGCGAAAATTGTCAATTTTGTACACATTTTTCCGTTTTTCCGATACCGGCGATAGTATTACACTACGGCCGTCAGAAACTAAATAGATGAATAAAACAGATTTCACCGTGAAAATATAAAGAAACGACAGGAAAATAATTTCCAAACTATTGCGTTCATAAATAACTATAAATCTTCTTCGGCAGGAATAGCAGAACTCACTTTTTGTGTGCATTTCTATCGGACTCGCGACTTTTCTATGGAAAGTTATGGCAACGACGACGCACACAAGTACTTTTTGAGAGAAAACTCTACGATTATTTATTACGCAATGCGAAAAGTACGTACGATGGCTATAGTTTGCATCTGGAAGCATAGGTATCACCAATACACACCAACCCCAAAGCTTAAAGAAGCGAGCGCATCAGAAGTGGTTGAACCGTTTCAAAAACTGTGGAAATATTTATCTTCCATGATATTCAAGTACATAATAAGATGGAAATACAGAGGTGTGATGTTTACTGAGAACTGCTTCTGAGTTATTAAATCTCCAACGAACAGTTTTATCTATTTATTTTATCTGATCAGCTATTCCGTGATGTTGATGATGTGAACGGAGGATACTATGTAGTTCCCACTCGTGTCCCGTGACCTGTACTTCCCGATGACACCTATTGGGTTTGGGTGGATGAGTGTGGGATTTGTGTTACGAGTCGTTTTATGTTCCGGTTTTTTTGTTGCAGCTCTTCACACCGTTCCACGCGGTCGTTCGTACGGCTTCGCGGTTTGGATTCTCATTTGCAGAATGGGATGGAAACCCGTGCTCGGAAATGATGAAGCGACCGTTATGCAGTTTATTTTGGAGAGGAACGCAAAATGGAACAAACGAAAGATTCGACAAACCGGAGCCGTCAAATCAAGCATGGCTAGATGAACAAAAACCTAACCATTCTTTGACCGTGTTTAATCGTTCAAATATTTTGTTAGATTTTTATTGTTTTATTATTATTGTTATTGCTATATTGTTATATTTTATTGTTACATATCAAAGGAGTTTATATTGTTCACATTTGTAATCATTTTTTCGTTTTCAAATACTAGAAATTCTTGAGATACGTCTATAATGTGGAGCCGTTGGGCTACCAAATATCGACAGATCGTTTATCAGGTTACTATTTTTAAACAAATGAACTCATCAATAATTTTCTATGTATTTTCCACGTCGTATGAGTTAAGGGTTTAAAGCAGATGATAAGTAAATACCACTTAAAGCAAGTAAGAACCACCACGAGAAAACTCAATTTCTGTATCTTCATTTCTTCTCTTTGTATGAAATCCTCAGATGTATAACATGCACTGTCGATCTTTGGAATAAAATTATAAGTTTTCTTTTACTGAAAACTAAAACAAATATAACCTTGTATATCATTACAAGCCATGAAACGCCTCTTCATATCATAAATATCATTATTTTTCATAAAGCTAGAGGGATCATGTTCACCATCACAGAATAATGACACCCGTAGAGGTCAAATTTATTCAAAAAAGGTGCATCTCAAACATGAGAAGATTCGGTACTTGCTTTTTGTTACTAACATTTTAAAGTTTTATACAAATGTCTAAATTTCGTCATAATGAAAGCTTCATTCAAAAAGTAAATTGAAATTACTTGCAAATTGGAACTCAAAAATAAATGTAACATTACATTTCATGACATCAATTTTTCACTCAACTACTCCAGGAATCTCCAAGAAGCAATTGAACACACATACAAAATGAATTCTATTGCTTGTACCCTGAGTTCTACGACTTTGAGCGGCTTTGTTGTACACAGCTCTCGTATCGGTTGAATATTTTACGACACCAGACAGTCAAATGTAAACACGAATCGTTCGGCCTCGGAATGTTTGGCAAAGCACAAGCACGGATAAAGAAAACCTTTCCCAAACCGGCACGCCCATTTGCGACATACTTTTCGTTCGCTATTTCGCCTACTAATGTATTCCTAGTCGGACCAATTTGTGTCAAATACGTTCGTTGAGCATCCATTTTCACACACACAAAGCACATACACAGTTGGCCGTTGCAACATTGAAGCAAGATCCATGCATAATCAACAGCATGAATAATCCCGCTGCCAAGGCTGTCCGTGTGTGGCTGTGTGCGCTCCACACTAGGCCTTTACACGTCCCCATGCCCCAGTTCCGGCAGCGAAATGGCCGGGCATTGTTTTCATTTACAAGTGAAAAATAACAACACAGCGGAAAAAACCAATCAACCGAGCATTCGCACAGCTCATCCAGTGTCGTCCATATGGCACGGCGCGCTTTTTGTACACGATCGTTGACACGCCCGACAATACCGGGCTGTGCCGAGCCTCACCCCATCTCAAATCAAGCATGGCTAGATGAACAAAAACCTAACCATTCTTTGACCGTGTTTAATCGTTCAAATATTTTGTTAGATTTTTATTGTTTTATTATTATTGTTATTGCTATATTGTTATATTTTATTGTTACATATCAAAGGAGTTTATATTGTTCACATTTGTAATCATTTTTTCGTTTTCAAATACTAGAAATTCTTGAGATACGTCTATAATGTGGAGCCGTTGGGCTACCAAATATCGACAGATCGTTTATCAGGTTACTATTTTTAAACAAATGAACTCATCAATAATTTTCTATGTAATTTCCACGTCGTATGAGTTAAGAGTTTAAAGCAGATAATAAGTAAATACCACTTAAAGCAAGTAAGAACCACCACGAGAAAACTCAATTTCTGTATCTTCATTTCTTCTCTTTGTATGTGTCCATATGGCACGGCGCGCTTTTTGTACACGATCGTTGACACGCCCGACAATACCGGGCTGTGCCGAGCCTCACCCCATCGGTCCCGGGAGAGAGAGTACGTACGGAGGAGTGCCGCTTTTATTTTTCCGACACTTTTCCCGCCAGCTTCACATCGACAACGAAAGATTTGAATTTTAATTTTTAATCCAACGCCAATGCTCCTCGGCCCAATTGTCCTTTCTGTACCTCCCATTAATGGTCTGTTTTGGGGGCGACTCGTTTGTTGAGCAGTGCACGAATTTCGGGTCCAGTGACATTAAGCGGATTTTGCTGGAGCGGATTCACTTCGATTGCAACAGTCCAGTGCTGGTCCAGTACGTGACTGACTAGTGTTTGCTTTGTACAGCCGCTGGTTGCGTGATCAACGTCCAACTATCACGTGTAAAAAACACGGTATTTGATAGCAAACATGGAGGCGATCGAGTTCCATGGAAACCAAACCCCTCTTCTGTGGCAAACAATCAAACAAACCACCCAATTGCACACACCGATGTGTTAATCAGTGAATTTGCCAAACAACTTCAAAACATAACAATAGCGGAAACGAATCGAAAGAAGAAAAACAACCAAACCTGTTTTGAAAGGATCGCCCTGATGACAGTTTATTTACATAGCATGTATCGATTCATGCTGTCGGTCAGCTTCCACAATGCCACAACGCTCCGAGGCAACCCTGTTAATTTATGTTTGTTTTTTGCTCGACTGAAATGCGTTTTAATTACATAAATTATGCACCCCGATAATTAATGCCACGCGGTCAGTGTGCCCTTTTCTCTTTTCTTGCGCGAACTTTTTTTTTACTATAGACGAACTATTATTGAAAATAATCGAAAACGTCAACATCGCAAATGTTGCATAACTATCAACTTTTTTTGTTGAACTAACAAAAATAAAATACACAAAACATATATATTGTTAGGAATGGTTGAATAGCACTTCGTATTTATTTAGTCTTGGATTGTTTAAATAATGAATAAAATGAATTTAATGAAATGGATGAGAATGTAGCCGGTTTGAACGATAACTATGACAAACAAGTTATATTCGTAATGCGTAACGAGTTAGAAAATGTGCAAGATGTTTTACGAACCCTTTTAAGCCGTGAGTGATGTTTACAAATTAAAACAATAAAACATTAGTTAAATTGTAATCGAAATGCAAGTTTGCTATGTCATATTTATTAAAATAAGGTGGAAGGCAATGCTGTGAGATATCCCCTGTATTTTTAAAGCATAATCTGTCCCATCGTCCATAGCAAAATGGCATCAACTTTATCCCACCACAGAGTATTGAACCTTTAGGCAGTATGGTCCTATAGATAGGTTCTGATCTTATTCCTGATGTAAGATGGTACGATTTGATAAAGTTTCTTTACATCTTACGGTCTGCTGCATATATAATTGATACTTAATAAGTGCAACAGAGCACCCAATGTAAGATTTCGTTAAATGGATCATATATCATTGCATCCGTCACTGTACTTAGAACTGAACCGTTGCATAACCTGTATTCTCCAGACCAGCTGTGTGTTTTGTCTTCGAATCATATTCTTCCTAAGTAGAGAACTGCGTCAGTAGCAGTAATAGATTTGTCTTTCTGTATTAACTATTTATAAAACTTATTGTTTGACCACTGCGAAACATCGTAAGGCTCTTTAGTAAAACATTCATTTAAAAACATAATGTGTTCCATAACATAATATGTTATGGAAGCTACAAGGATTTGAATACAAAGTACTATTCCATACTAATTAAATAAGAAAACGATTGTGTCTACACCACATAAGCTATTAAAGAAAGCGTTAGAGGAAGAGCTGGAATAAACAGGGAAATAATCGAGTACAGACGAGACGAGCACGGAAACAATCGAATATGCATTATGGTTGAACAACTATTGAAATCAGATTAATCTTCTTTTTAAATAACAAAAACGACATTACACTCTCCTTATAGAGTATTTTCTAGCATTTTCTAAATCGAACGTTAGTCACTAACTAAAACTAAACGCTCCAAGATAGTTAGTTACTGCTTGCACTCTAATTTCAATAATTTCTTATCATAACTAAACTGCATGGATTTATAAAACCCACTCTTGCGCAGATACAAACGAGCATTTTTATTATTCAATAACGTGAAAGAAGCACTTCGGAATGCATATTATTTTACCATAAATCCCAATGAAAGAAACCGGCTATCGCTGCTTGAAGCGCAAAAAGAGCCAGTCAACCTTTGAAAAAACCCGGTGCAAAGTTGATCATTTTTCAGGCCACTTACACGCTATCGCACGCGATGGTCAGCCACTATCGAAAAAATCCCATTTTCATCGACCATTTCACATCGAAATAAATTTCCATTACTCGTTACGTATCTGCTGCTGCCGCCGCTGCTACGACCACCTCCGACAGAACCGGCTACGCCGTTCCAGCAGGTCGCCCGGTCACTAAGCGGAAGGTTCTCCGCATGGAAAACATGAAATACCACTACCACCGCCATCGCCACGTGAAGTCCGCTTCATTGCGACATGATGTTTGAAATTTATTATTCATAAGTCTATTTCCGTAAATTGGACTCGACTCGCCCGAAACGTCGCGAGAAATGCCCGTGCAGGTGCAGTGGGACGTTCGGGGCCGAACGAAAGCCAAGCGCGCTGCACTATTTGCATAAAATGCAATCATCTCGAAAGCTCTGCCGGAAGAAGGCATCACCGCGTCGCGCTCCCATTGCCGGGGCTCGTATAACGGTAGGCCAAAAATCGTCCACCGGAGCTCAGGTATGATACAGTCCACCAAACC
>KZ071485.1:15337-43984 GCA_002091845.1 Anopheles cracens | reverse complement strand
TCATGTAACCCAAACATCACCCAAGAGTGTTAAACCGAAACCCCATCTGTCAACTTTCTTTGCAAAAACGTCAGTCGATCCATTGTAGCTTTCGTTGTATGACACAGTTTGTCTCCATAACATAAAAATAGATATAAACGAAACAACGCATAAATAAAGCTAGGGATCTTCAGAATAGTAGTCTGAAACAATGTTTAAGCTAGTTAACCGTCGAATTCATATGAACTAGATTGCTAATAGAATTGTATGCCTCCATCATTTGAGTTGTAGGGTCATTGGCGCTATGTGTTATGATGTTTACTTTTTTAATGTTCTCGATTTATATTTTTAAGTTTATTTACTTTATTTTATTCTTTATAGGTATGTTCAATTATTTTATAATTTGCATGAGTTTGTTTATTGATGCAAAATATTTTTTCAAATCTGTTTATTACATTAAATTTGAAATTCGACTTTCGGAATATTCTAAAATTATTCACAATAGCTACCAAATTGCTACTTGAAAATCATATTGAAGGTAATTTTGTTTAAAGATGAAAAATCAATGGGCAGTTGAATCTTACAAACACATTTTTGCAAAAAATCATATAAATAAATTAGAATTTAAGCTACTATGACAACTATGGAACTAATAACTATTGCACATGTCGCATTTTTGCTATTCATTAACTTTTACCTAACCTACAAGAACATGTTGCCTATAAGTACATGTTGCCTAAAGCTTAAAACTCGTCTGAATAAAATCCATCGGCCACGGTACGTTGCATTTACCATTTCAGCTATCGTTGCGAAGCTCTGAATTCCTACTTGAAACTGAATTCCAACATGCGGTGTTACCTAGATTTTCACATTCATGTGTACATTTCACATCTTCTTCATAACCCCTCCCAAATAAGGTTACCCGCCAATAGTCAAGCTTTCGCATGTCGCTTCGGGCCCATTGTTTGTTTTCCGCGTAATGATAATAATGCTCACATGTACGGCAAAACAATGCGAATACACAAGTCACAGACCTATAGGCGGCAACAAAAGACCGTTGCTCGCGTTAAGTTCAGCAGCACGACAAACATTGAAAACTTGGTAGAAATATTCATGCTCAAATACTCCTTTGTACCATTTCGCTGTAAATCCCACCCCGAAGCGGACCGCTCGAGATCACACGATCAACCCCTAGCAACGTCGTGACGCTACAAAAACAATTCCAAATCGCAGCTTCTGAGTAATAGTCGTTCACCTTGCCTGGATTTTAAAATTCATAACACAAACCGCGTATGCGGCCGGAAGAACATTCCCATGTAACGCATAATTCCATAATACCTCGACACACCATCCCTTTTACCGGCCTGCACCGTGACAAATCTCTTAATCTCCCAATTTCATCCCGGCACTTTCATTTCACTTCACTGCCTTTAGGCACACGTCCGACTAAAACTAGCGTTTCTGTCTGCTTCTGGTTCTCGTTTCAGCCTTTCAGCAGCAGTCGTAGCGTACACACACTCACAAAAAACGCTACAGAATGCGTACCTTAGGCAGTTCAGCAACGGGCCACTACTGTCCGCTGCGAAGGAAACTTTTCTGAGACAGCATCACCCGCGGCAGAAGAGGTTCCATGTTTAGCAGCGTACCGCGGCTTTCCTTTTCCGGCGTACTGTTCTCCCCCCGATCCGATGACTTATTCACTGCTCCCAGCACGGATCGGGCACGGAACGCGCGGAATGGGACGAACTAACGCAGTTTAGTGATAGCATAGCGCAGCAGGAGCAACAGAAAAAAAACCCCGAGCGGAACGAGCATTCGCACCGGAAAAACAGGACAACGTTACGGTCTGTACACGCACCGGAGTGCCTCGAGGGTTAAGAGGATCGCCCACAAACTGGTTCCTCTGCAGAGGAACTTCCCCACACACATCTACACACGCACATCGCACACACACGTAAACGCATACCTTCCTCCCGGGCACTCGAACGCACCCACACACCCACACAGACACACTCACCTCCACTGCACGCCCATAAATGTGCGGACAAACGTGACGTATGGCTATGTACTACTATGCTAGCAAGCTATCAGCAGTCGCATGCGGTACTCGCTGCCGGCAAGGATTAGCACGCCGCCAACGGACCAATCGCACCAACCGGCAGGGCCAGGGCGGCAAGAAGGACGACGATGAAGACTCCGACGATAATAGCAAAGATAAAAAGGTAATTGCGATCACGCGCACAAGATACGCGGGTTGCCACCTGCACCGGCACGTTGCGCTGCGGGGTGGACATTTCGTGCATGTAGCATTTATTTCGATGTGATAATGTGAGTTTCGCACAAACTTGTTTACTCCAATTAAAACTTCCCCCAATTTTGATAAAAAAATGACATGGTTTACTATTCGATACTACAATACATAAAACAAGCAATCCTACTTGTTAGCATAAACACTTTTTAAAGTGACAAAGTCAAGATTTTCTGATGTACATACAGGAAACCATACCGAATACAGGAAACCTTGCAATGGACAACTAGATAACGTGCTAGACGTACTGCCTGCAACACCTATTAGAACTTGAACAATTAGTTTAGTTCAATTCCTATTATAGATATTTTTTTATGTTTTATGCTCACGAAGAAACGGGTCCATAAAAGCATTTAGAATAACTATCATTTACACCTACTCCGGTTTACAACTTCCGTTTTCAATTACATGGTCATGATGAAACTCGTAGTAACTCGAAACTCGACCCGTGAGGTTGATGACGCGTGACTGACGCGTGACTTTGGTTTGTTGAATTAATTTGAAAATAAGTCTTATCGAAACCTAGTACTATCTATCGCATAACTCAATGCAAACCCAGCAATGCTAACAATTGTAATAAACAAAAACAAAACAAACAAACAAACAAACAAACAAACAAACAAACAAAACAAACCAAAACAAGACAACAAGCAATAACGTTTAAAGTGTTATGATGTGCAGTAAACTAAAGTTGTGTTCGTATATAAATAGACTCTATACGAAAGACATGTATTATGTATACATATAAATACGATCGATTATCAATGAGTTAAAAATATCTTGCAAGTAATTTTGTTTTAATAAAACGGCTAAAACTGATTAATTAAACCTGCTCAAATAGCTGGTTGACACTAAACTCTTTAAACTATTTTTAACAAGGTAAATTTAGAATCCCTAAAGTTAATGTAAATGTTATTCAAACTGGATCATGCTTTGTGTTCATTACAGTACATATTTAAAGTATGTTTGAATACTTAGTTGATTGTCTCGAATGTTAATAAAAAACTAGCGGGATAGGCATGAACCCATTATTCAAAGAACGAACTAATTTGAAAATAGTCTTTCAACGCTTCGCTGTCGATTAATTCATGTGGTGTGCATGTTTTTACTTCGATTCATCAGCCTGTGTAAAGTGTGTATGTGTTAATGTAATCAATCTTTCTAACATCTTCAGAAGATAAAAATATATTGAAAAAGAACCCTGCAGAGGCTGTGCATATTCTGGACACTCCGGCATTCAAAAGTTTTACTGTAGATTGAAATAGAAATAGAAGAACGGTACTCCAAACATAGTTACTAATGAAATGAAGTGTCGGAAAATGTATGATTACTATGATGATTACTAATAAAAAATATCAGATAGGTAATCATACTTGGTATATGTTCCTAAAACAATTGAACAAACCAAAAGCCAATAATTTGACAGATTTAATAGAGAGTAGACAAATTTAATGGCCATCTATTTGATCCTTGCTTACTCGGTGTGCAGCTGTGAAAAATATTCGAAAAAGGCACTGAAAACCGGGTACACTACACCTGCACATACCTATCCTGCTCCTTCCGGCGTGTTACTGGGATCGATGTGTTGTGGAAGGTCATGTGAATATGTAACAAATCTAACACACCGGCCACATGAGCACGCCTCGCCTGTCAGTGGCTGAACGGGACAGGCATCCTGCAAAACCCCTGAAGATAGTACGTCCCCACCAAGACCCGTTTGAAGTATCAAAAAGTGCTGCTCACCTCCCGCACCCGCAGTGGCTCACGGTGATACTAGTGGCATTTTCATGAGGCCCATGTAGGCTGTTTTCACCGTGTCAAGAGGGATGAAAGGTTTATCTTTTCTCACACAGAGCCCAGCGCAGGCACAGTCAACTGACGGCCACGTGAGGCTCGTTTGCATTCAGCGCCCGAATGTGCCTGAGCGTAATAACGGGCGACGATAAGGAAAGCGAGCGCAACTCGCGTGATTTTTACTGCAGCCGGTTGAAAATACCTGCCTCGAGGAGGGCAAATGTCACCGCGAGTCTTGAAGCCACTAATCAGTTCAGCTCACTGGCGCTGTCGCCGACGGGAGGGAAACGCGCGTGGAAGAGTCCACGCAGTATGCAAACAAGGTTGCTTTGAGTGAGGATGTAGCGTTGATCGACGGATAGTAAAGTCCGCACAGGGTGGTACTTTTTTAGTTTAGATTAGCACACATGGCGTCTAAGTGAAAAAAATGCGCTTAATGAACCTTTTTTTCTATTTTATAATGCTCTTGAGCATAGAGTTGATATAAATATGATGAACAGCATCTCAAACAAGACTTTATTTTGCAGATATTTGTTTATATTTAAATGAAACATGTTGGATTAACAATTGTTTTATTTATGTTTGAGATACACGCTCTTTAGAAGCTTAGAGAAGCCCCTTATAAATATATTTTTTAGTTTAATTTGTAAGATTATCAACTATAATCTCCATACTCACATTCAGTGTAGTAAGCCTGTCGTCGAGGGGAAATAAGAAAAAAATAGGTCGACAAGGCGTCGCCGATTTAGCACAAAAACGTTTCAGCTTCTTCATAAATTCAACACCAATTATAAAATAAACAAGTACTAAAGTTTATTTCATACTAGCGAACATAAAAGAAAATGTTTGCATGTGAAAAAAGCTATGATAAAAGATATGAGGTGCTAAAGACATATCAGGAGTTTTTTTTAACTCTGTCTATGTGTTTATACTTACATAATTATTATTCAAACTTATCCCCGTGCAGAAATAGACTTTCACTTTCAATTTCAATTTTGATCATAACCAATTCTGCATCGTAATTTAGTGATCATTCGAAACTTATATTCCACGCACATGAAACTCAGTTGAAAACGCAAACTCGAAACTTGACTACATTGGCGTGATCCATGGGCCATTGACATAATACCGACAAATGCATTCAATTGATAAATACATAATCCATTATGAAATGAAATACTTTACCCGGCCTGAATATTAGATGAGCACGGATGAAAACGTTTCCCATGTATCATACTGGAGTGCTAAATGCAAATGAGATGGCATATGGAATATGAACGCAAAACACCCAAGGCGGAAATGAATCTGTGCTGTAACGTTCGAAGCGCGCGCTCCCGTGCACTCTACAGATTTCTACCTATGTTCTCACGGCAATACAGAACCTGTCAGCTGGTTCGGCGAAGAACTTGACGCACGTGAGTGTGAAACGACTCCAAAAACACAAATATTATTTTCCATTCCGCGCTTTCGCGAAACGTTCGAAGCACATTGCCTTGCGAGACGGCAGCATATGTAATTAAATTCCCGCAGCCGTACCTTCCTCGGCGTGCACCGTGTCCCCTTGGCCCCGTTACCGTTTCGTTGCCGTTTCGTACGGTCTGAAATTAGTCGTGATTGGGCTGCACAAACGTACCCCGTTCCATAGCGCTCGTGTACGGTGGTCTAGAAGGGCACGTCGAGAATAACAACCAACGAAAAGGGCCGGCGAAGAGCAAAAAAAGTTCCTTCTAGGCCGAGAAAAACGGAGTGAACGCAAACAGGGCCCGGCCCCAGGATTCCCTAACCGGATGCCGCCGTGAATACGTAAATAACTTTTCAATGATGAATCATGGAACCTTGGGCTTATCCTTACTTTGCTACTTTTTTCTTCTTCTTCTGTTACTCCTCTCCAGCGACGACGACTGTGTGTCGGTTCGGTTTCGCCAGCACTGTATCTCGATCGGTACCCGATATCGCAATCTTTGCATTCCTAAGTAAGCAATCAGAGCCGGGTTTCCGTGCATTGCCGTAACGAACTTCTTGCACCGCGCGCAACCAGCGTCAACGTTGTTTTTTTTTCTTCTCCGAAACGACCAACACGATCCGATTTGATTCATTGCTAAACTGACTGGAATACGCTCGAATCGTTTGCTTGCGCAAGCTCATGTTGAGCACCGTAAAGCCCACGGAATGGGATGGTCCCAAAATAGTTTACAACCCCGAGTGAGCAGTGAGATCGTTAAGATATTCTCCGAATTTCATCACACCCAACGACGCACGATGTACGTTGTTGGCCAACTAATAAAGCACGCTATCGAAGCGATAAACATTGTGACCGTGCGTTTACTTTAATGCCTACCGCTTACACACACACTCGCACACATTCGTAGATATAAAGCGTCCCGTGCATTCGAGTCAAAAGCACTGCATCATACAAATGGCTTCGACGGTACGACGAACTAATTTATTCAAATGATACTACCGATGCCGTATGGGTTTTGGTTTTAAATTTAGCGATGAATATTGCAGGGGATGGTACCGTTATTAGCATGGATTATGCATACGCAAGCCTGCTGCGGTGTAGGGTGGGGGGAGGGAGGATGTTTCGCTTGCATATGTGTGTGTTTTTGATGAAGCAAATGAATAAAGTATCCTCACGTGCGGAGGATGGTTTTAACCTAGCGCTGCATGTGAGTAGAGCAGGCTGATGAATCTAGGTTTAAAAAAATGTACACCACATGAATTAATCGTCAGCGAAGCGTTGAAAGACTATGTTGAAATTAGTTCGTCCTTTGAATGATGGATTAATGTCTATCCCGCTAGTTTTATATATTATATTCGAGTCAATTAACTATGTATCCAAACACATTTTAAACATGTGCTGTAATGAACACCTAGCATGACCCAGTTTGAATAATATTTACATTATCTTTAAGTCTTCCAATTTTACCTTAACGCTACATGCTCACTCAAAGCAACCTTGTTTGCATACTGCGTGGACTCTTCCACGCGCGTTTCCCTCCCGTCGGCGACAGCGCCAGTGAGCTGAACTGATTAGTGGCTTCAAGACTCGCGGTGACATTTGCCCTCCTCGAGGCAGGTATTTTCAACCGGCTGCAGTAAAAATCACGCGAGTTGCGCTCGCTTTCCTTATCGTCGTCTGTTATTACGCTCAGGCACATTCGGGCGCTGAATGCAAACGAGCCTCACGTGGCCGTCAGTTGACTGTGCCTGCGCTGGGCTCTGTGTGAGAAAAGATAAACCTTTCATCCCTCTTGACACGGTGAAAACAGCCTACATGGGCCTCATGAAAATGCCACTAGTATCACCGTGAGCCACTGCGGGTGCGGGAGGTGAGCAGCACTTTTTGATACTTCAAACGGGTCTTGGTGGGGACGTACTATCTTCAGGGGTTTTGCAGGATGCCTGTCCCGTTCAGCCACTGACAGGCGAGGCGTGCTCATGTGGCCGGTGTGTTAGATTTGTTACATATTCACATGACCTTCCACAACACATCGATCCCAGTAACACGCCGGAAGGAGCAGGATAGGTATGTGCAGGTGTAGTGTACCCGGTTTTCAGTGCCTTTTTCGAATATTTTTCACAGCTGCACACCGAGTAAGCAAGGATCAAATAGATGGCCATTAAATTTGTCTACTCTCTATTAAATCTGTCAAATTATTGGCTTTTGGTTTGTTCAATTGTTTTAGGAACATATACCAAGTATGATTACCTATCTGATATTTTTTATTAGTAATCATCATAGTAATCATACATTTTCCGACACTTCATTTCATTAGTAACTATGTTTGGAGTACCGTTCTTCTATTTCTATTTCAATCTACAGTAAAACTTTTGAATGCCGGAGTGTCCAGAATATGCACAGCCTCTGCAGGGTTCTTTTTCAATATATTTTTGTCTTCTGAAGATGTTAGAAAGATTGATTACATTAACACATACACACTTTACACAGGCTGATGAATCGAAGTAAAAACATGCACACCACATGAATTAATCGACAGCGAAGCGAATGAAAGTGCCGGGATGAAATTGGGAGATTAAGAGATTTGTCACGGTGCAGGCCGGTAAAAGGGATGGTGTGTCGAGGTATTATGGAATTATGCGTTACATGGGAATGTTCTTCCGGCCGCATACGCGGTTTGTGTTATGAATTTTAAAATCGTTTTTATGTTCATTTGTTTTTCGATTTTCTTAGATTAAGAATGAAAAGTATTGAAGTTGAAGTATCGAAGCATTAAGGTGTACACTATGTCAATTATTTTCGCACTGAATTAATGCAATATTGCTGTTTTGAAATATGTAATAAACATTGTAAAGTATTTTGGATCGTTCCAATACAGGATTCTAATACAGATTAGGGATACTCGTTAAAAAATAATGTTTGAAACCACAGAGTATCTTTAGAAACAAACTAACGCATTATTTCAAACTAATTTAAACAGAATTAAAAGTACATTTTTATGTATTATGGAGAAGAAAAATTGGGACGGTATGCTGATACATAATACCTAACAATCCTTTTATTTTTTATACCTCGAAGAAATAAATTAGACTGTTCTTTGGATTGACTGTCGAGAGAATTTTTCTTTAAAAACACCTCATAATACATGAAAAAACGGCCGGGAACAAGCTTTAATGCAAGCGGAATTCGTTTCCTTCCCGATAGCATCGCAGCTCAAATTTTCCGAAAAAAAAATCCTCCGTTCTTTTCAAGTTTATTTACATTCCCGTAACGGCCCAGAACGGTTGGACCGGGCGTACGGTGAAGGACATTTCGAGACTGGACTTTGATGACGGGAGTGCCGTAAGAAAAGATGGGTCGTTTTATTTTTAGCGAATCCTTTGAATTGTTTTTTGTGTGGCCCATCTTCCCTTTCACTCGGGTTTCTCGGTGCGGTGTGTGTGTACTATGCAAACAGCGTTTGCTTCCGAACCGTCCGCCAGGCGTCTGTTTCGAGGGGCGTCCAACGACCGGGGACAAAGTCCAATTTAACGTTAAATCCCCAATGAGCTGGGGGACAAGTTTGTGACACGGTCCGAGCCAGAGAGAGAGAGAGAGAGTTCTCATCATTTGTTGACCCGGAATACGTGCCTCGTGGGGTTGTCCGCCGGCAGTTTACTCTAGCGTAAACCTGGCACCAGCGTAAACTTTACAATCGCCGATCGGCCACCATCCGTCGCCCGAATGCGGAACCGGCACCCGGAACCCTGGCACGGAGGGTGGTCGAGTGGTGCTATCTGTTGAATCCGGATCCGCACCGTTATGCGGGAAATAAATAACGTAATTTTACACCCCACAAAGTGGAGTGGCCACGGCTAGCCTAATCGAACCGGGAGGTGGATAAATGGGCCAGTATTCGTGCGTCCGTGGCACGTGAGGCGCAGCGGGAGAGTATAAAACCGATGGAGAAGTTTTATCATTTACCATGTCGTTACGTGCGGTATAATTTGACAGTCATGTTAATGTTCCATTTTATCAAGAAGCAAAGAGCAATATTTTAAAAGTTTTACGCACGCCGAGTGCCTTGAGAAAATCTTCCAACCGTATTTCGTTGAAATTATATTTTGATTTAAATTTATTAATATTGTCCCAAGGAATGAACCCAAGGAAACCTTATCTTGAAGATTTTATGTGGAATACTCCCACATAACTTCGAGAAAACAATAAATAAGACAAAAAGAGTCATGTTGAGTTATTAAAATGGAAAATAAAATAATCTAAAATAAGGAAGAATGATACACATTTCCTGTATCATGTAAGCTGCTGTAAGAAATCAGAAATAATTTGCCAAAAATATTTGAAATTATGTACTCCGGCACCGGTCCAAACATTTACGCTCGCACCGATCAGGAACGATCTGATTAAAATTGAAATGGATTCCTCATCGGGTGCCACTCCCATCGGCACACAGAATCGATTGTCTATAAGCGTCTCGCCGTTGATGGATTTTATTTCCATCACCATTAGCGCCAGCACCGTCGTTTCGGGACATTAGCAGGCAAACCGGCGCACCCGACGACCCCGGTACCTGGGTGATGTAATTAAATTTTCCATTTTCCCTCCCACGATCGGAGCGGATCCGATCCGACGGTCTTCACCGTGGATGTCGCACGCTCAAGGGCGCGCCACAATCAACGCCACTCGTGATCCCCATTTCAGTGCACTTGAATTAGAAAATGAATTCGGAGAAAGATGAGTCCGCTGTTGAGTGTGCTTGGGGAGATTAGAAGGCGAACGACGGAGAGCGAAACGAGCCCTTCCACAATCGGGTCAACGGTTATGATCCATCGCCGAACCATCAGGATTGGCTGACACACCACCCCGAGGAGGGCCCTTTTTCGATGGTTATTTGTCCGCAGTTAATGTAGTAGAAACAACCCACCGTTGCGTGAGGGTTGCCGCCCATCAAGCTTCCGTGCGCCACCATCCGTTTCTCATCATTTGTTGACCCGGAATACGTGCCTCGTGGGGTTGTCCGCCGGCAGTTTACTCTAGCGTAAACCTGGCACCAGCGTAAACTTTACAATCGCCGATCGGCCACCATCCGTCGCCCGAATGCGGAACCGGCACCCGGAACCCTGGCACGGAGGGTGGTCGAGTGGTGCTATCTGTTGAATCCGGATCCGCACCGTTATGCGGGAAATAAATAACGTAATTTTACACCCCACAAAGTGGAGTGGCCACGGCTAGCCTAATCGAACCGGGAGGTGGATAAATGGGCCAGTATTCGTGCGTCCGTGGCACGTGAGGCGCAGCGGGAGAGTATAAAACCGATGGAGAAGTTTTATCATTTACCATGTCGTTACGTGCGGTATAATTTGACAGTCATGTTAATGTTCCATTTTATCAAGAAGCAAAGAGCAATATTTTAAAAGTTTTACGCACGCCGAGTGCCTTGAGAAAATCTTCCAACCGTATTTCGTTGAAATTATATTTTGATTTAAATTTATTAATATTGTCCCAAGGAATGAACCCAAGGAAACTTTTGCAGTTGGGCGCCATTTTCCAGCGCTTTCTCGGAAACACATTACCCCCCGGGCCGCTTGCGTTGGCGATGACCGAAGCATAAACCATCGATACATTTGCAATGGACACCGAACTGGCCGCGTCCCGGACCTGCCGCTTCGTGGATATTCGCTGCAGCGGCCGACGAGCTTATAGCTGTCAGGAAATCAATTTCATCTACGTAATTCCCAGCGTCCCAGTGAGCCAGTGGGCTGCCTGCCTGACCGTCCCTGGAGTAGTGGCGTGTTGTTCGACCAATATCATGTTTCGATATTGTAAGCATTCCCGGCGCTTCCCATTGTACGTGTACGTTCACGACCGGAGTCGAAATCCAATTTCACGAAGTTGTCAGCAGTTTCCTTGTGTCTATCCTGGCGTATTCCAGTCAATACTTTTTCTGCCACCACTCCCGGGGGGAATTCGGTTTAGCCCCTCCGGTCAAACTGTGCCCGAGGACCGGCGGGAAAATGGAAGCGCCGTAGGAATGTTTGAGCGGAAGGCAGATTCTTAAGATTTATTTGACAGACGGAGCGAGCGCTCGCCCCTTTCAGCAAGCTTTTGTTCCGGCAACCTCGACCTCGGGAAGGGGCGACGCATGAATAAGGTATGCGCAGTTTGCTTACATGCCCGTGCCCACCGCAAGTACATTCCAATATGTTTTCAGCTTTTTGACGGTCGACAACCTCATGACACATTCATTACATACGCCTCTTTAACGCACACACACGTACGGACCACGGGCGAGATGCGGATGGATGGGGAAGAGTTTTTTGTTTCTAGTTAAATCTCCAGCAACAAAGTTTTGCTGCTTCTCATAAGAAAAAGCTTCAGCAGACAGGGGAGAGAAAAAGACTCGGAGGAAGCTTACAAATACGATTACTCTGCGGTTCCCGAGCGAACCGAGCATTACATTCATATTTCATTCTTTTCCGTCCGCCGACTCCACCGGCAACGCAGCGCCTAGCTCGGAGCAAATATTACCCGGTGACGTCGATGACAGACGCGGTCGCTCTTTGCAAGTCATAGATTTTCGATCTCTAAATACATATTTATTACAGTGCAAGCGCAGAAAAGAAACAACATCGCCCCAGGGAAGAAAAAATGCCCGCTCTTGAACTTCAAATCAAATCCATGATTGATGACACGTGAGTGAACAACGCTCGGCTACAACAGCGCCCAAAGAGGAGCTCGAGCTGTCCGTCTCAGCAGGTTGCTTCATTTCGACACATTCCAAAACGACGTGACCGATGATGACTCTGTCATTTACTTGGCCTTCTGGGCCGGAGCAGGGCACAGTGAAGGAATCGTTCGATCATAAGTGCATAGTTTCACGTAAAGCGGTGTGTTAAGTGATACACCTAATACTTATATCGCAAATATTACACTTGTTTGATTAAAAATTTATAATGAGAAAACAGTTTTTCATTTTTTAATATTCCTATGCGTTTTGAAATGTAACACTCGAATAGTTTATTCGAATTTAAAAATTTGAAATGCTTCAACACTTTTTTTTATTCTACATGAAACAAGTTTTGTTCGGATATTTATCCAATATCTGGGATATTTTTTCGCCCCAACAGACATCATGCTGTATTTGAAACGATCAATGAAAATATAGCAATGATAGAAATAGTCATCATTTGATCAGTTTCAAAAACCAAAAATGAAACTTTTGAGGAAATATAATTTGCGATAAATGTGTTCACAAAATGAATAAAACAAACTCAAAACTTCTAGTAGTAGTTCTACAAAAATGGATTTCGTAATTCATAAAAGTTGTTTAAAACATGAAAAAAAGAAAAAAACTCGTGCAACTATTTTTGTCAGAGTAAAAGATTTATTGAAAGTTAAAAGTTTGAAAACTTCTTATTCTATTTGATGTCTAGCCAGTAAATGAATTATTACAACTGAAAACAAAACAATGTAAACAAACCAAAAGGCACAATTTAAACAATGTAATAATAAAGAGCTTTAAGGTAATTACTACATGAATAGATTATGAATTATTTTCAATACAATAACATTGAATTAGAAGAAAAGCAGCCTTATGATGTCTAGCCAGTAAATGAATTATTACAACTGAAAACAAAACAATGTAAACAAACCAAAAGGCACAATTTAAACAATGTAATAATAAAGAGCTTTAAGGTAATTACTACATGAATAGATTATGAATTATTTTCAATACAATAACATTGAATTAGAAGAAATTAGTTTACAGCACATCGTCTTTGGAACAAGGTCATTTTTCATGTTTGATCCAAGTTTGTGTGCTGTCGTTAAGACGATTCTAAGAACCCTACCCAACAAGCACCTTGAGAACAATACAGGGCCATGAAAGTTAATACAAGCGGTAGCTGAAAATGAACAAAAGCAAACTTTATCTCGAGTTCATTTCATATTCATCCAAAGGGATACGACAACAAGATTGGAGAAGCTGTTTAGCTTAAGACCAACCCTGCTATGCAAATCATGACTGAAAAGACGTGCTAATAATTGATTAATGGGGAACATTTCCATAACTTAAGGCAACGTGTGTTTTTATGTCCCAAAATGATTAAGAGAAATGAATAACGAAAAAACAAACGAACCCTTCAAAAACGTTTGTAGAATTAGCAGACCCAGAGCAATTAATTAACAATTAAATTAACATTTAAGACATAAAACGGGCTGTTATGCAAATTGACTGTTTTATTTGTTTCATATGGATTTATCGAAAAGGCTTCGGAGCGTGTAGATGGGATGGTAGGGAGCATCAAACTGAAATGTACCTCTTCGCCTGCAGGCATTTGTTTAAAATTCATGGAATCACTTTGCAGTTCCTTTCCTTCCGCGCTCGAACACCGCCCGAATTGGGAAAATGGTCCATAGCATTTATAAACTTCTAACGAAATGCTACTTCCCACACTTCGGAGAATCCCCAATTAGGCGAATTTCGAATAATGCTTTGTTTTCTTACACCTCACCGTTTTTTTCTTTCTTTCTTTCTTTCTTTGTTTGGATCGCTATCATTTTACAGGCGCTATCGAGTTTCTTCTGCGAAAGTACCAACGATACTATTGTGATATCGGTGAAGTCGTCCGAGCAACCGGAAGTGTGCTGCGAAAGCACACCAACCCTTGCGGTAAGTTTCCGTCGCAGCATCCGTCACAAACATTTAAAGCCGTTCCATGCGGAACAAACACCACACCAAGCACCACTCATCCACACTCACACACACACAATCGTGTATTGCCTGCGGTGAATTGTGCTCGAAATGGCAAAGTTCTTCCCCATCTCGCAAGGGACGCGGGCGAGCGACCACTTTCGGTAGCAAAATCCCACTTTTAATCATGATCAGAATTCACCGAACAACAATCAACAGTCACCTAGGGCAACGGAGGTAGAGCGGTGTTTTTTTGTTGTTATTTTTGCTCTGCACAGTCCATCCGTTTCGAAGCCATAAATAAGCTTCGAATGAGCGTCAAGTTCACCATCGCTCCATCGAAACCACCGGAAATGGTACAAGAAATGGAAGCAAAAACCTGGTGGAAAGTGAAATTAAGCGTACCGATCGGCACGCGAACCCCAGCCAGCTGAGCGGGTGGCTCTGGCAGATGGAACGCGTGGAACGATGGCGCGCTTGTGTGTAGTCACAACGCCGCAAACATAAAATTCCAAGAATCCAAGAATCAAACGAGTCTGTCAGTCACGAATCACTGCACGAAATTTAATCATTTTTCATACAATGTTTGTAACAGCAGCAAAAAGGATTGATGTAAATTATGATTCAGAAGTAAATATTAGGCTCAGGTCAGTTTCTGCAAATTGGTGTGAAGCCGTTAATAAATTGGTGAAGTACATATATTCACAGTTCATGTCACTTTTGGATTGAAATATTCAATGTAGAGGAAATAGTTCATATCTTCAATAATACGAAACTGTATGAATGCATTAGCTCATATAAAAATCATCCTACAAAATTATGTAGTAACTTAAACAACATCTCGTAACTATAAGGATGATCTAACTTATAATCGTGATGGGGAACAAATTATTTGTTATTAAGTGTACAAATCTAAGAATTTCTCCTCCATTTGTTTCCTATTTGAAGGATATTTTTAGCAAAACTAAATAATTAAATAAACAAGTCAAAATGTATACACTGAAAAATGTTTAGTAGGCCGTAAAATCGTAGGCTA
This sequence comes from Anopheles cracens, assembly GCA_002091845.1. NCBI lineage: Eukaryota > Metazoa > Arthropoda > Insecta > Diptera > Culicidae > Anopheles > Anopheles cracens. The sequence continues at coordinate 28,716 of KZ071485.1, read as the reverse complement.
ATCACGCATGATCACGTGATACATGAATGTACCGTCTATTCAATCACTTTGGTCTACACGAAGCGCAATTCGTCAAGCGCGAATGCTGTCAGATTGCTGTCAGTTGTTGAATTCTCTATCAAAACTGTTGTTCGGTTCGGTAGGCGCAAATCAAGCGCAATTCGATATAACCAAACATTTGAAGTAGTGTGTAAACAAATCTGGAGATATATAGAAAAAATATTGTATTTATTTCCTGATTGTGTTTATTTAGTATTTAGTACCAAAAGCTAACAAGAACTAGGACATCATATGCGTCATTTAAATTGATAACCTCTAAAAACTGTATCCTTTTGTACTTAATTCTTTACAATAGTTAGTTATGGACAGTGTATTGTTTCAAGCAAGTTTTACGCATCCAACGTTGGTTATTAATGTTATGAGAATACCATAAAGCCGATCAACCAGCTCGTTACAAACCACTCACTCCGACTCATCCGACACACCCCGATCCGGTGGATCAATCATAACAAATCACCGGCGAGATTAGGTGTATCAAAAAAGCCTGTCCCAGATGGCTTCACGCCATACACGCCGCTTCGCGTCCATCAAGCCCAAATTGATTAAATATTCTACTAATTCTTTCAACTTTCCTCGCTACTGAATCTTTAACTTTCCGCTTCGGCCTTTAATACCTTGCCCAAACAGCGCACCTACCGTCCGCGCCCCAGTCCCAATCCAGTTTCGACCATATTTTCAGCCGAATTCGGAAGAACTAAGCCATATCAGAGGCAAATCCGAGCATGAAACTTTTCCCATTAAGGCTCATTCGGCATAATACTGTTTTCTCCGTCAGCCGCAGGTTGGCAGATTTCACCCGCAGAACCTGCTGGTCGTCGTGGCACCTTGCGCTCCTTGTGGGGCAAAAAAAACTACGATAAAATATCAGCATTATCACTCATCTGAAGTTAATACCGCTAAAGCTCCTAAACACACCGTCGGCATGTAGTGTGGCGTCACCGCCACCGGTTCACACCTCCAGGGCCCTGCACCCTGGAGTGGGTGTGATCGGCGCTGGGCAGGAAATAGGATTTTCCCAATTAATATCTGCTATTTCGGTTATTCTGTTTCGGCTACGCACGGAAGCAAACCAATATCATGTTTCGATATTGTAAGCATTCCCGGCGCTTCCCATTGTACGTGTACGTTCACGACCGGAGTCGAAATCCAATTTCACGAAGTTGTCAGCAGTTTCCTTGTGTCTATCCTGGCGTATTCCAGTCAATACTTTTTCTGCCACCACTCCCGGGGGGAATTCGGTTTAGCCCCTCCGGTCAAACTGTGCCCGAGGACCGGCGGGAAAATGGAAGCGCCGTAGGAATGTTTGAGCGGAAGGCAGATTCTTAAGATTTATTTGACAGACGGAGCGAGCGCTCGCCCCTTTCAGCAAGCTTTTGTTCCGGCAACCTCGACCTCGGGAAGGGGCGACGCATGAATAAGGTATGCGCAGTTTGCTTACATGCCCGTGCCCACCGCAAGTACATTCCAATATGTTTTCAGCTTTTTGACGGTCGACAACCTCATGACACATTCATTACATACGCCTCTTTAACGCACACACACGTACGGACCACGGGCGAGATGCGGATGGATGGGGAAGAGTTTTTTGTTTCTAGTTAAATCTCCAGCAACAAAGTTTTGCTGCTTCTCATAAGAAAAAGCTTCAGCAGACAGGGGAGAGAAAAAGACTCGGAGGAAGCTTACAAATACGATTACTCTGCGGTTCCCGAGCGAACCGAGCATTACATTCATATTTCATTCTTTTCCGTCCGCCGACTCCACCGGCAACGCAGCGCCTAGCTCGGAGCAAATATTACCCGGTGACGTCGATGACAGACGCGGTCGCTCTTTGCAAGTCATAGATTTTCGATCTCTAAATACATATTTATTACAGTGCAAGCGCAGAAAAGAAACAACATCGCCCCAGGGAAGAAAAAATGGCCGCTCTTGAACTTCAAATCAAATCCATGATTGATGACACGTGAGTGAACAACGCTCGGCTACAACAGCGCCCAAAGAGGAGCTCGAGCTGTCCGTCTCAGCAGGTTGCTTCATTTCGACACATTCCAAAACGACGTGACCGATGATGACTCTGTCATTTACTTGGCCTTCTGGGCCGGAGCAGGGCACAGTGAAGGAATCGATCGGTCATAAGTGCATAGTTTCACGTAAGGCGGTGTGTTAAGTGATACACCTTATACTTATATCGCAAATATTACACTTGTTTGATTAAAAATTTATAATGAGACAACAGTTTTTTTCATTTTTTAATATTCCTATGCGTTTTGAAATTTAACACTCGAATAGTTTATTCGAATTTAAAAATTTGTAATGCTTCAACACTTTTTTTTATTCTACATGGAACAAGTTTTGTTTGGATATTTATCCAATATCTGGGATATTTTTTCGCCCCAACAGACATCATGTTGTATTTGAAACGATCAATGAAAATATAGCAATGATAGAAATAGTCATCATTTGATCAGTTTCAAAAACCAAAAATGAAACTTTTGAGGAAATATAATTTGCGATAAATGTGTTCACAAAATGAATAAAACAAACTCAAAACTTCTAGTAGTAGTTCTACAAAAATGGATTTCGTAATTCATAAAAGTTGTTTAAAACATGAAAAAAAGAAAAAAACTCGTGCAACTATTTTTGTCAGAGTAAAAGATTTATTGAAAGTTAAAAGTTTGAAAACTTCTTATTCTATTTGATGTCTAGCCAGTAAATGAATTATTACAACTGAAAACAAAACAATGTAAACAAACCAAAAGGCACAATTTAAACAATGTAATAATAAAGAGCTTTAAGGTAATTACTACATGAATAGATTATGAATTATTTTCAATACAATAACATTGAATTAGAAGAAAAGCAGCCTTATCATATGCTTGCGGCTATCATTTCAAGCCATTGCAAAACTGCATACAACTTTCATAATGATAAAAGCATCAACATAATTAAACCATATTCACAGCCACGTTTTGGCCCAACGAATTCCCACTATGCATCTCCACGAGGAACACTAGTTTCACATTGCAATCATTCGTCGCTCGTTTTCTCTAGAGGGTGTTTGCAGTTGGGCGCCATTTTCCAGCGCTTTCTCGGAAACACATTACCCCCCGGGCCGCTTGCGTTGGCGATGACCGAAGCATAAACCATCGATACATTTGCAATGGACACCGAACTGGCCGCGTCCCGGACCTGCCGCTTCGTGGATATTCGCTGCAGCGGCCGACGAGCTTATAGCTGTCAGGAAATCAATTTCATCTACGTAATTCCCAGCGTCCCAGTGAGCCAGTGGGCTGCCTGCCTGACCGTCCCTGGAGTAGTGGCGTGTTGTTCGATGAGAAGATATTTTTTTTACCGGCACCGGTCCAAACATTTACGCTCGCACCGATCAGGAACGATCTGATTAAAATTGAAATGGATTCCTCATCGGGTGCCACTCCCATCGGCACACAGAATCGATTGTCTATAAGCGTCTCGCCGTTGATGGATTTTATTTCCATCACCATTAGCGCCAGCACCGTCGTTTCGGGTGCTGGTTGCGAACGAGATACTGAAGGTACGGTGACGCTTCACGATACGGTGCATATTTTCATATTTTCACCCTTTCTCCTCCGTGCCGATAACATTCACCCGTTCTATCGCTCTAACGCTATCTCTCTCTCTCACACACACGCGCTTCCCTCAGTGTCGAAACATTCAGGATCGCAACAGACAGTTCGAGCTGTGGAGTGGTGCGGCCCAATACTGCCTGCTGGTGGGGAACTACAATAGTGCGACGGCCATACTGGAATCGTTTGATCTTCCGCCCGTCGCTCGGCTGCAAGTTACGGTAAGCAGATTGTGTACTATTTCATACCAACCGGTTTCAGCTTTCCGAAAGCACCGGTTTCGAGTTTTTGCTGCTGCCGAGGCATGTGGCTTCGAGACCGAAATACGCAGTTGGATCGTTTCAATGTATTTTTTTTTCATGGAGACAAAAGTTTGTTGTGGTGAAGTTTTCAGGTGGTCGAGCAATACGGAAAGGATTAGTGGTGGTGCAGACATTACCATTAATTCGCAATATGAAAGTCATTTTACTTGTAAGTTTAACTTGTTTTTAAAATTACGTGGTGAGTTGTATTAGTTCATTAGTTGTGCCAAGGTAGAAAGAAGGAAGTCGACAATATACCATCGATTGAAATGTATTACTTTTGGATGGCGAATACCTTAAGTGACACGTGCCGAAGCCACTCACCTATCCCGATCGAATACACTCAAAAACTCGAAATCGAAACTTGAACCTAAATAATAATACCGATTATTTAGTTTGCTCTTTAAGTCTAGTTGCTTTCAAATTTCAAAGTTGCTCTTGTGAAAAGAATGAAAGGAAATACATGACATGTTCGATAACCATGCTGATCTCTGACTAAACTTCTTCATAAACCCTTACCCTTACAACATAATTTGATTACACTGATAACGACACCAAAACTATATTGATTGCTTGATGATAGAATGTCTACAAATCTTCACCAGTTTCACTTTAATATTATGAAGTCACATAATAAAAAGTGACTCAATGATTAATATATTAAGTTCTAAAACCACGAGCAAATATCAAACAAATATCAACAACAATGTTTTATCGCTCAAAGTTTTTTCATCTTCTATTGAATATTGATAATAATTAAAAATGCAAATAAACTTATTATAAAACCAATCCCATGAACAACTACTTCGCATGATCGTAAAGTGTGTAAAAAATAGCGAGTACGATAAGAATTACGAAAAAAAATACATTCCTAAAATGATAAACTACGAAAAAGGCTGGGTAGCCATAGCCATCAGGACTCGGTTAAATATTTCATGAGTAAACATATTTTCATTCTTTTAGTAGACAAAATGAAACAACTATAATCGATCGTTTTAAAAACACTCGCACCTAACAATTTACATGAAAAGTTCATTGCTGAAAAAACGATCCCCTTATCGAAACCCACTTTGCGACAAAATTTAGAGTATGAAGCATATGCTCATGTAATAGCATTTTTCATTAAATTTCATTACGCTGAAACGTGCTAAAAATAGCACCCGTCGTCCAATTTTCACAACCCATTTAAAATCACTACCAATAAGGCAGAATGTAAAACCATTTTTACCGGAACTCTTTGCCAACGATCGCGGCACACTCTCCCATGCATAAGCGAGTTGCACCGTATGCTGATCTGCTCGGTTCGGCAGCGGCAACGATAGCTTTTCCATGCATAACATCAAAGTGAAAGCCTGTCCCTCGCAAGGTTGAAGTGGAACATAAGGACAAGCATGGCAAGGAAATCCAATAACGCTAAAACAACTCTATTTTGTAGTTTGAAACTTTACAGCAACAAAACCGGCGGGGCCCGCTTGCTTTGCAATTGTCGAAAGGCGTATAATGTTTTTTAGACATTTGCTTTGAACGCAGTGCTTATCGAAAAGGAAGAGTACACGCGAATACTCATGGAGACAAAAGTTAGTTTGTTGTGGTGAAGTTTTCAGGTGGTCGAGCAATACGGAAAGGATTAGTGGTGGTGCAGACATTACCATTAATTCGCAATATGAAAGTCATTTTACTTGTAAGTTTAACTTGTTTTTAAAATTACGTGGTGAGTTGTATTAGTCTTCCCGCAGAAACCGCGTACGAATGGAGTCATAAAAATTAATTAAACGAAAAACGCACCAGCCCGGAAACGGGGTGAAGGTAAACGATCCGGCCGGCGTGAAAACTTGGAAAGGAAAGGAACGAACAGAGAAACGGAACGGGTGGGAGGTTAAAAAATTACTTCCCAACTATGGCGCCCGAAGGCATGCGGGCATTGCTATAATTTACAATCAATTGCAAAGAGCACTCGACGATTTTGCAAAGGCCAGAACGCAGCCTCCCCACGCCGGAGACGTACGAGCGGAACAATTCTCATCGATCCGAGTTTCTTCGTTCCGATCGTTTCGCGGTGAGGTCGGTTTGCTGTTTGGTGGGTAGTGGAAGTTAGAAAAGTGCACTTGAGCCGAAAGCATTGCGAACCGGTCCGCTGCTTCCCGTTCACGGCCATTGCACGCGCTACGGATCGGGTACGCAATGCATTTGTTTTTCTTGCTCTAATTTCGATTCGCCAACAGCACCGGGATTGGAAGACATTCCACCTCACTATGTAAGGTACATTCGAGCGGATATTGGGTTAAAAAGCGAGTACGATAAGAATTACGAAAAAAAATACATTCCTAAAATGATAAACTACGAAAAAGGCTGGGTAGCCATAGCCATCAGGACTCGGTTAAATATTTCATGAGTAAACATATTTTCATTCTTTTAGTAGACAAAATGAAACAACTATAATCGATCGTTTTAAAAACACTCGCACCTAACAATTTACATGAAAAGTTCATTGCTGAAAAAACGATCCCCTTATCGAAACCCACTTTGCGACAAAATTTAGAGTATGAAGCATATGCTCATGTAATAGCATTTTTCATTAAATTTCATTACGCTGAAACGTGCTAAAAATAGCACCCGTCGTCCAATTTTCACAACCCATTTAAAATCACTACCAATAAGGCAGAATGTAAAACCATTTTTACCGGAACTCTTTGCCAACGATCGCGCGCGAAGCAAAAAAATATCATCCCGGCGCCATGTTACACGTCAAGAGTGACACTTAAACTGTCCACCACAGTCGGGGTTGAGGCGCTGAAAAGTGCCCACCCTTGAAACCGCCGTCCAATGGACGCGGAATCACGCACATCGCCGGCAGTGGAATCTGCTCGGGAAACAAAAACCCTCTCGAACGCCCTGTCCAACCAAAGCCCATCGCCGGTGCCCATCGGCATCGACTGACAAGTTTCAATTAACCGGGACAAATTAGTTTCATTTTCTCTTCCATCGGTTCCGTTCTCTCGCCCTTCCCACTGCGAGTGACTCCCGGGAGTGGTGGCTGACGGCAGAGGCCCCTGTTTCTTAATGCATCGTTTTAACTTTTTCTCTTCGTTGTCGTTTCCCGTTTTTTGTGCCATTTTTCGTCCGGTGTTATCCGCCCTACTTATGCGTCGGAGCAGTGGAGCAAATTGTCATCGACAACGAGCCAGCAGCTGGACTGTATGCAACGGCACGCCGAAGGCTGCGGTAGCCTCTGGAGCAAACAAACGGAGCAGCACGGAAGCGGAAACACTGATGGGCGCCGGTCCACCCTGCCGGGGACGTCTGCCAACGGGTCGGCCCCGAAACCATCGACATCGACGGCCAGCACCTCGGCGGCGGCGGCCGCGTCCGGAAGCGGTGTGACCCGGTCGTGCTCGAACGAGTGGGTGGTGATACCCGTCTTTGTCGACATTATCAAGCTGGCGCTGAAGGCGCGGGAGGACTGCTGCGTTAGGTGAGCACCCAGATGTTAGACCCCACGGGGGAATGTCACACCCACGAGCGTTCCAATTGGATGTGCCCGATACGGCGCAAATAGCTGTCCGGCTGTCGAAATTACTCGCATCCGTGACCCATCATCGTGGGATTGTCTGCAACTGTTTACCGTCGGGCCTGTGTTTATCTTATGCTTTCCTTCCATTTCTTTCTCCCCTTCATCCGTGGCACCGTTCATTGCAGACTTCCGAATGGACACATAAACGTGACGGCGTTCGATCGATTGGCAGCCATCGTCGGTGCGTTTACCAAGCACATGATCCAGGTCAATCAAACGCTGCCGGACGTTGGACAGTACGGGACACTCTGCCAGTACATGCAGAGTTGTAAGCTGCTCAACGAAACAGGTAAGCATACGCGTTTATTTGTTTATCTTTTACCCTCCTATTTTCATACACCGTCCTCAGTTTCACATTGAAAAACTGAAAAACAAGAAAACAAACATATAGTAGCAGCTCTGGGGCGTGTCCCTGTGTGTTACTATTTTTGCAAATGAATAGCACGTACCGACTCCCTAATGTAACGCAATTGCCGGTGGATCAAAGAGTTGATGTTTTTTGCCAACCTATGATAATTATTTTTCCTGCTCAAACTACTCTCCATTTACATGTCGCATGTACCGATAACGGCTTCCGGTTGCTACCGAAACTACTCGAATACGGCTGGGACATTGACGGACGGGATAAAATGAAACTCGTTAATGCCATTATGATATTAAAAAGCTACTCGATCGACCCGGTCGTGTTAACGATCAATCAAGCGTAATTGAATGTGGTAGCGAACGATGTTTTTTTAATAGCTCGAATATATTTTTACAATTATGAAATCAAATTGGGAAGCAGATTTGATCCCACGTACTTCCAATGACAGCCCAGGCGTCTCCATTACCTCCATCAAACGAGCTATTTCGAAGTAGCTACAACAATTTGTCATTCTATTATTCGTACATATATAAGACGGAACCTTCATCAGATGACTGAACTTCGAAATTAAATTATTCGAATTGATTCTAATTCAAGCTTTTACATACAATATGTTTGCTGTTTGAGGATTTCTGAAGTAAACACTTTCGTAGTCTCTTTATTTCACGAAAGGGTTCCAACAGTTTTAATTTTCCTAATTCCAATTTGACCATATCATTTGTACAGGTGAACAGAGATCAAAACGGATAAAATAGTAAACCACCAGGCGTCTCCATCAGCTAGAAATATATTCACATTTTTCAACTGTTTAAGATGTTAGTCAGTATGACGTTTCGATGTATTGTAAACAACATTTTTACAACAACAATAATACTGGTCTTAACCAAACTCCAAAATAAATAGAAAAAAAATCATTCATTTTGCAATTTTGGTTATATTTTATAAAAAGATCAGCCCCTTAGGCTTAGAAAGATTTTACGACAAAAATCGTGTCGAAATAGAACACATAAAAGACTAACACTGTGATCGCCATATCTAAAATCAAAATAATTTCCTCGATCCATAAAGTACATGGCATAGAAAGCGTTGATAGAGTCATTTTTATGTTGGTTTCGATTGCTGCACTTAAAGTAGCTTAGAAACCAAAATTCAACATGGCAAAATTTGCGTCAATTTGTCCCATGAAGCTGAAATAGAAAATACATCCTCGGAACCATTTGTTAACATCGCCGCATTTTGAAATGCCCCCTTTTACCCAAATACTTCAAATAGTTGCCACATTTTTATTGGAATAATCGGTTGATCTATGATTTTTTAGATTCGCGTTTCATGTACATTGTAGATGGAGACGCCTGGTTGTTTTCAGCGTATATTGTAGAAAACTACCAGGCGTCTCCATCTACAGTGTGCATGAAACGCGAATCTAAAGAATCATAGATTAACCGATTATTCCAATAAAAATTGATCGCATTTGCCATTTCTGCAGCAGCAGGAAACATCCTGCTCAACTGAATGTGTAGCAGCTTATTCGTTGAAAAATGTATTACTCTAACGACCAAATCGGTCAAATTTATAGCGTCACATAATAATACCTACTAAATCAACTCTTTCATCCCTCGCCCGACAACCTTTTTAATCGACCGTTTGATCTCCACAACACTTGCGCTCAGCTCCGAGAGCGAATAAAATACCCCCAGAACAAACAAAGCTGTCGATTAGCTGTCAGTATTCATTGCGTACGCTCTTGGCGCTCGCATCATTGAGGCACGCTTTATGACTACCGACACAGAAAAAAAAATTGCGTCGAGTTCATGGCACGGACCGAAACGAAAAAGCTCCAGCGTACTTTCCAGCCCGTGTTCCCACGCGGACACCTCGCGTTGTGGCGTGTGGTTTCAAACGCTGCAAAAATGCAAATACAGTTGGACGAGCTGGACGCGAGTAGAAGCCAGTTCGTGCGATAAAAATGCGAACGAATTTAACCAGACAATATGCATCATCCATGACGGACCGTTGCCATTCCTTTTTTTGATGTTCCCTCCAAAAACGGTAATTGAGTTAAACGAATGCATCATAGAAAAGGGAAAGAAAGCGAAAAAAAAACTATTTGGATAGAGAGAAAGATGAGGCATATCAAAATTAGAATAATCAACGGACTCGCGTAGCATTTTAGACATCTCCCACGAGCGGGCACGAGCACGGGAAACGTAAACAGGACCGAGAGGAATGGAAATAAAAGTACGACACCCAAAAATGAAAGTGCGATAAAAGTGAAATAAAATAAACTAACCTCTTCTTGGCTGCAGCGCGCCATTCGGGGGCAAATTAAATTACCATCGAAGCGTGTTCATGCACTTGCAACCCCACCAAGTATCGCAGAAGCAGAAGTTTTTACGTTAAACTCAAAACAGATCCTCGTCCCCTTCATTATGCATTTATGGAGCGCGCTAAAGTTGTTTTCGCTCCTTCTTCTCCGGTCATGTTTGCTCCCTAACTTATCATCACCATCGTGGCTTCTTTTATGTGAACAAACTTTACATTCAACTGCAGGAGGGTGCTGCATGCAGTTTTCTTTAACTTACGGCAGGCGCATGATATCCGGCGCTGTGAAACTACATCGGCAGCTGATCGGCGTTTGCGTCCATACACACCGCAATTCTTTTCATCTTTCTGCCCAATAGCGCGCTTCTCTAACGAAACTAATCAAAGTTGGTGCTATCGCAACTTCGGTCCGATCGTCCTTCAAAAACCACCGGCACCGACACAGAAAGCCATACCGGGAAGTTCTGATTGTCTGATAAATGGACTTTTCCTTGCGGTGATATCCATGTCCGACCGGGTTTCCATGTTTTTTTGTCTTTCACCGTGGTGTGATGCGTTTTTTGCTTTTCTCCCTTATTCCTATATTGTCACTTCTATCTACGCTCAATCTTCGGGTAACTAACTATAGCATGCCCACCATCGCACCGAAGATGGACGGCCGGCGAACGATCAATCTTGCCGGCATCCGCTTTCGGCATGCTGACGGAGGACGACGTCGTCCTCCACACACCTTGAAGTGTTTTCGCCATACCCGACGATGCGGCGATGCGACGAAGTGACAAAGAATGCAATTCTTTCGCCACATTCGGGACCGGGGTTTTTGTTTTTCACGAGCATCAATTCTTGCGATTTTTCCTCCCGTTCTCGCCTGCCTTAGCTTTTTTACCTTGTCCACCGCAAAGCTTCATTTTATCCTCACGTTAACTGAGCAAAAAACGTTCAGTTCCGAAGAAGAAGAGCAGCGAAAGCACAAAAAAACGTACTGCTGACAGAAAGCAGAATTTAATTCCAGCCTTGAAGAACAGGAGGTTCTTAGCCATTTTTTTCAGGGAATGTACATTGGGATATGCACTACAATGTACTCTTTTGCTACAAAAGAGTAAAAATGGCAGATTTACCTACAAAAGATTAAACAATTGAAACACAATTGTGTTTTGTTATTTCTGCTCCAAAGCTAGTATCTACAAATAGGAAGGGATAGCGTCAAATGAAGCATGGAAAGATACTCCTTATTTCATTCATAGACGGATTTCCAAAAATTGGCCGCAAAACATAAAATAGAACATAATTTCCTTGAGTTTTTTGACACATTCTACATGTCAATTATACGAGAAAAAAATGACAATAATTGTGTACTAAAGTTCATGAACAAATGTATAGCAGCACCTGTATTTCATGAAATCAAACCGTTAGTTGTAGGGCAATATTATGCAATCAGATTCAAAATGCTTTTTCTATATTCATCTATTCGTTTATCTCTAAAATAGAAATTTCGAGAGAAAATGCGTTTCTCTTCCTGTAATATGCCTATCTTTTTTATTACATTCTACACTGCAATTTCAAAACCGGAAGGATTTTTTTCCGGATCTGAACGGGAAATTTTAGCCCACTTATGTATTTAGTTTTTACATTTATCATAATTTGCTAATTAAAAAAATCTAACGTATTTTTTACAAGTTTTCCTGATTCGTTTTCCGATTCGTTGATTCGTTTTCCGATTCGATCGGGTAATGAATAATACTAGTGATTGTATTAGCATTAACCTACCAGATCTTCCTAATTTATTAATGTTCGGCATCGGGTTGACGTCCGAAAACAGTGCTTACTAATTCAAAGAAAAAAGTGTCCATCTTCGAATGTTTATTTTTGAAATCCAAAATATCTTTGAAGATGTTTATTTTTACTTAGAATCTTTCAAATATCTTTAAGATTGCCTCGACCCTCATCACCATCATACATTTTTGCAACCCAGTAACGAATTGCAATTTCTGAAAAACGTACTAAATACCATTATGCTGACGGCAACATCACCACAAGCACGACAACCGCAAATAGGTTCCCAGCAGGTCATTTTTGTCCTTCAGTGACTTAATTTATATCCTTAGCCTGTCCTTTGGGGGGGGAGGGGGAGCGGTATGGGCGCACCAGGAATCAAAGGGAACCACGATTATGGTCTATCGTTCCTTCGAATAATGCCATCGAAAGCGCTTGTGGAGGGCGAAATAAAAAAAACGCACACAACAGCATTACGCGGGAGCCGATTATTGCACTGAACTGTCACGACGAAGGGACATCGGTGGGTCGGCACATAAATCCTGACACACAGCGCCCGTCGAGCCACGGGCGGGGGACGAGCGAGCACCCGGATATTGATGGTTTCAAAATTGTTGCACCAGGGCGCTAACCAACAAACAAACAAAAAAAAACAAAACAAAGCGGCAAACGGTTATTTTCGATAAATAAAGCGCGCACAATATCAGCGTATTAATGTGAGTTCCAACGAAAGGAAGAAAGGCATTCCATTTTTCTTCATTAGGTTCGCTTCTCTTATGCTCTAATCGGAAATCAATCAATTTCTTCTATTTTCAAATCACAATTTTTATAAAAAGGTATAGAAGGTTTTTGTTCGGAAAACATACAAAAAAATCGCCAATCAAACTATCCGAAATCATATGTGTTATGATATCTCAACAGAATGATGATGGCTCTTCAAGTTTTATGTCACGTTATGTTCAAGTGTTATGTCAGGTTTATGTTTTTTTTATATAAATGTGTTGAATTTTGCAGCATTTTGTTCTGCAAAATCATCAAAATTCACATAATATTACGAAAAAGTATGAATTGCTTGTAAGTGTTACTGTGAGTGAAACGAGTCATCGTGTTCATTCAGTATAAATTGATGAAGATGTTTTCCACCAATTTCCACCAATTATTTTACAATATTGTGATAGTTTTTTTTTTTATCTATGCATTTAAAAAATATTGATCTTTTAAATATAAGACCATTAAATAGTTTAAAATGCGTTAACATTTCACAAATATCACTAGCTCCTTTGTTTGTTATGGCGGCTTTTGTACAGGTTGCAAAATAACTATACAACCATCTGTTTGAAAAATGTAAGAAAATGTAAGAAAACATGATGTGTTAGATCAAAGTG
>KZ071485.1:0-15327 GCA_002091845.1 Anopheles cracens | reverse complement strand
TTCCTACATCTTTTATTATTTTTTACGCCATGGAAAAATACTCCATGTCTTTCCGAGGCAAGCTTTCGATTTAAAATTCGTTTAAAATACTGGTTACGGACTGTTACGATCTGTGGTAACCTGCCAGCATCGCCTAATGTTTCCAGCAAATTTAAATTTTCAACCATTATTTATACATATATCACGATTACGCATTCAGTGAGTAAGCATTGCCGGTACCATTTATGTTGATTTACAACTATTTTTTTCGAAATTCCACCGAACGATGCGAACGTTAAGCTTTAAACACTTCACTTGTCACACATTCTGTAGCAACCGGGCAGCATAAAGCCCAACCCCGCAACCATCGCGGCCCATCGATGCGGGAGAATGGAAACAACTTGAACTCTGAACGCATTTACTGCGCTTCAAACCCAATTGAAATAAAGCTATAAAGTACGCTGCGTTTTGCTCGGCATTAAAGGCTTTTTCTTTGTTTTGCCCACCACCAAACCGCGTGTGGTTGGTCGGTTACCATTTCTCCTTTGGGGGGGCAGATTAGCAAGATTTCAGAAAACGCTTCTGAAACTGTTTTATTTTATTGTTCTGGTTGTTGGTGAAATGTTCATAAGACGTTGTAACGCTTTTCGTGCGTATTTTCATTATTAAATGTGCCTTCTATATTATCTTCAAAATAAAAATTCTTTTTTTTGTGTTATCCATTTCGTTTGTTGAGAAAAAAAATCAGCAAAGAAAACAGGCAAAAGATAAAATTTATGTGAGTTCCAACGAAAGGAAGAAAGGCATTCCATTTTTCTTCATTAGGTTCGCTTCTCTTATGCTCTAATCGGAAATCAATCAATTTCTTCTATTTTCAAATCACAATTTTTATAAAAAGGTATAGAAGGTTTTTGTTCGGAAAACATACAAAAAAATCGCCAATCAAACTATCCGAAATCATATGTGTTATGATATCTCAACAGAATGATGATGGCTCTTCAAGTTTTATGTCACGTTATGTTCAAGTGTTATGTCAGGTTTATGTTTTTTTTATATAAATGTGTTGAATTTTGCAGCATTTTGTTCTGCAAAATCATCAAAATTCACATAATATTACGAAAAAGTATGAATTGCTTGTAAGTGTTACTGTGAGTGAAACGAGTCATCGTGTTCATTCAGTATAAATTGATGAAGATGTTTTCCACCAATTTCCACCAATTATTTTACAATATTGTGATAGTTTTTTTTTCGACTGGCGGCCACGGGCGCATTATCCGTAATTATGTGCGCGATGGAAGCGGAACGCTTACCTACCGCTGTGAGGTGAGGTTAGTCGGTAAGTATAAAAATGTACCCATATAAAGCGTACACAACGTGGGAAGAGCAAAGGCAAACATCCGAAATCGAATTTGCAGCAGCGTAAGCAAACGGTAATGCACATGGTATAACACATTATTTTAATTAAACCGGAAAAGTGGCACAGCATAGATTCGATTTCGAAGCCCAATGTTAATAAAATGCATTCGGTGACCACAACGCATAAGCAACGAAACCATACAGTAAAACAATTTGTTGAAAAACTCATACAAATGACAAATGAAAACTGAACACTCCTTCATCTCCTTCGCAGATTTGCAAGATTTCAGAAAACGCTTCTGAAACTGTTTTATTTTATTATTCTGGTTGTTGGTGAAATGTTCATAAGACGTTGTAACGCTTTTCGTGCGTATTTTCATTATTAAATGTGCCTTCTATATTATTTTCAAAATAAAAATTCATTTTTTTGTGTTATCCATTTCGTTTGTTGAGAAAAAAAAATCAGCAAAGAAAACAGGCAAAAGATAAAATTTATGTGAGTTCCAACGAAAGGAAGAAAGGCATTCCATTTTTCTTCATTAGGTTCGCTTCTCTTATGCTCTAATCGGAAATCAATCAATTTCTTCTATTTTCAAATCACAATTTTTATAAAAAGGTATAGAAGGTTTTTGTTCGGAAAACATACAAAAAAATCGCCAATCAAACTATCCGAAATCATATGTGTTATGATATCTCAACAGAATGATGATGGCTCTTCAAGTTTTATGCAAGGACTGCAACGGGCATCCTACCTCACGGTTTGCCACAGACGCGATCGGGCATGCTGCCCAGTGTACATCATACATCAGCGAGGTTTATTAGGGTTTCCCTTACCGGTCCGATGTGGTCGGCACGGCCGGAGGGCGGAAAGGAGGCGGCAGCGTAACAAAGGGAAATAAAATTTTATTTCCAATTACCCATAAAATAAAATCTCGTTCCACCGGGATGCGAGAGGGGCGTTGGATATGTGTGTGTGTGTTTGTGTGCGAAAAACTTCCCGATATGGTACGCGTGCAGAGAGAGAGAGAGGGGGAACACGAGACGAGGGAAGTGATAAACGGATGAGCGGTTATTTCCAAGTCACTGAAACGGATGATTGTCTTGCGTGGGTGTGAGTGCAGAAATATGTTATCCGACATCGATCCCCGCGCAAGAGGTGGTGGCGATAGCAAATGTTACAACTGCAGCACCGGACGGTACCGGCAAAAACGCTAGTCCATTGATTTCGCTCTCAGTTCATTTTTGTTTTGTTATCACCGTGTAGTTAAACTGCGCAGCCAGGAAAGGAGGGAAGATTTTGCCTTTTTTTGTTATTACTTTATTATTTTTCTCCGATCGTTTCGATTCCTATCGCGTCCGCGGGCGCGGTTTTGGAATGAAGCGCACGGATACGTGGATGAAGCACATCCGTGGAGCGTATACCTAGCCATAGTAGCGATAGTAGCGATGCACACACACCGAAGCAGAAGCAGACAGAGAGAGAGAGAGAGAGAAGAAAAAAAAAACACTGAAAACCGAACGATGGCAATGATTAAAGAAAATTTATCGTTTTATCGAAAAACACTCAACCCCAGGGTCGGAGCCGGTGTTTCGTTTAATTGGCCCGCGACTGGCGGCCACGGGCGCATTATCCGTAGGTTTAGCGCGCGGGGTTTATTGAAAAAGTTGCGCTCTTCTGCCGGCG
Source organism: Anopheles cracens (assembly GCA_002091845.1). Taxonomy (NCBI): domain Eukaryota; kingdom Metazoa; phylum Arthropoda; class Insecta; order Diptera; family Culicidae; genus Anopheles; species Anopheles cracens. The sequence continues at coordinate 12,308 of KZ071485.1, read as the reverse complement.
GACAGAAGCCGCCGGAAAAAAAGCTCCACCAGAGCGGAGAGGAAAACATCCCCTTCCAACTTCTCTTCGCTCGTGCCACCGGAAGGGGTTAAAAAATTTATGATGATTGCCAAACAAGCACATCATTGCCGTTCCAAAATGCGAACGCGATCGATTGGCGAACAGTTACATATTTGCCCCCCCACACACCCGAGCCGTAAGCCTTAAAGCGACCCAGGCGTATGTTTTATGGTTCTGCTGCGCAGTGCACAATAAAACATCGCATTAAATGTGAGGCAAAATACGGCGAGCGAGGGTGTATCGACAGCTGCATGCTTTAGAACGGGTTGCCCACCCAGCACATGGCTGCTACCACTCCCATCCGCACCAGAGCACAGTGCAATTCATGGCCATCCATTAGGCACACGAGCGCGGAAAGAACTTCCTCGGAGTCTCCCCACGGTAAGAAAGCGGTAAAGATTCTCGGGAGAGTTTTCCTTCACTCGCACGCGGTCGCGGAGAAAGAGAAGAAAGTCCGTCCGCTTCGAGTTCGAGCTTAATGAAGATGAGCCGAAACCCCATTTCTGGCCAACTCGCCGCAACACACGCACTCACAAACACCGAAAGGAAACAGAGTCCGACAGAACAATCCGTTCTCCGGCTGTCGTTAAGTTCAGACGATAGTTACCATAATGTGCCATCGGAGCACGGGCGGGGGACGAGCGAGCACCCGGATATTGATGGTTTCAAAATTGTTGCACCAGGGCGCTAACCAACAAACAAACAAACAAAAAAACCCGAAACAAAGCGGCAAACGGTTATTTTCGATAAATAAAGCGCGCACAATATCAGCGTATTACAAGCGATAAATAAATCTCATAAATTTAGCTCGCACTTCCCGGCCCGTCCCGCTTATGCTGGCCATAATAGCGAAATAGCTCGTAAATAAAGCCAACGGAGAAACCGCAAACAGCGAGGGAGAACGCTTCGAACGAGCCCCGAAAAACACTCCGGAATAACTCATCCGGCGCTGATACAGCGGCCACTGCAGCGTACAATTGTGCGGGACCATATTTATGCACCACGCTAATGCCCATCTCTCGTCATCTGTTGGCTCGTAACAGCGGCGCACTTCTTGCCTGCATTTATAGCCTGTGGGAGGAGAACGAGTTTTTTTTTTTTCAATTCGCATTTTCCACCGAGCGTCCTTCTTGCGGCACGAAATTAAAATTCCTTCCATCCCACATGGGTTTAGCGCGCGGGGTTTATTGCCCCCCCCCCCCCCCCTAATGGTCGACCGAAGCCCACAAAAACTTCTTCCAGCAGAAGCGACACACTGGAGCGCCCGTTGGAGAGCCCGGCGAAACGAAACCCGGCAGCCGGTGGAAATGGCTCCGGCAAAACAAACATGCCATCTGGTACCATTTACTGCCACCGATCAGTGCAACACACCGGAAATGGAATACAGTGTCAGCCCTCCGGGATAAGAGATTGCATTCCTTGGATTCCCTTTGGTGTGGCGTGTGGATGCTCCACCGAAAAAGCCACACCAGTGTACACGGAGCAGATTTATGAAATAGAATTGTGCAATAAAAATTAATCACAACAAATTTCTGGTACCCACGGCACCGCCCGGCACGGCATCCATCGAGATGGGGACGATGCATCGTCTTTGTGGAAGGCAGTGAATGAACCTCAGGCGGAAGGGGGAGGCAGTGCAGCTGGCAGTGTAGCAGCCTTTCCCAATGATTTAGGGCAACTGCTAAAACATACCGAAAACATGCCTCGAATAAATAATCGCTACAAATCAAAGCTGTGCTGGTGTCGGTGTGGGTCTGGGATGTGGGGCACAAGTAGACAACGAATTGGAATGCACTTTGGGTTCGGTCTCTTGGCCCGTATTTTGCCGTTCAATCCGTACAAACCGAAATGAATCAATTCTGTTTTTCCTGTTGCTGATGAGTGTTTCACGGTCTTTCGAGTGACTAAAGGGGTTGAGAAGAGAAATAAGGGAAAAAATTAGAACATTGGCAGAAATAGATTTTATTTTATGAGACATCTTTCTGTGGTTTTGTGTTATCTAGAAAAATAAAAAAGCTCATCTTACCAATAAAGTTACAAATTACAAGTAACAAACATATTATTAAAATAATACAAAAAAAAATGGAAAAAAGCTACAGCTAACATAGAAAACTAACATTTCTTTCAACAAGTTGCTTTCGCCGTGTGTTTAACGTTCCATTGCGAGGCAATTAATCGTCTGTTGTACGAGATACTGGGAAGGGTTGTCAATACAGTGGAACGAACGGATGGTGTTTGGGTTTTTTTTTCGCTCTAGTCGATTAATCAAAAGTTTGAAGGGAAAAAAAACGAAATAAGCTTATTCTGTAACAAGCTAATTCATTTAGTAACATTTAGATATCGATACTTCTGTAGCATATAGTTATTTTTTCACATGATACACAGTCAAGTGAGAAAAGACTTTTTTTAAATAACTTATGGACTTCCTACATTCGTCACATTGCAATGGAACACCATTGTGATCCTTGTATTTCAACCCAGCATCACAATCTGTATTATCAAAATGAATTGAAATTGAGACAATTGAAATCTTCGCAGCATAACAAACTCTCAACAATTATGTGAAAAACTACGGAAACATTCCAATTCCGGCCAGACTGGACCCGGACCTGGTGGCGGCTTTCGATAGCTTCACTCCCTCGCCGGCTGGACAGATCACGCGAGGCCCGGACCGGACAGCCGGTTTGATAAATTCTCTTTCTTTTCGAAAGCACCGTCCAGAGTGGCTTACAAACTGCGAATGGTGAAGCTTTTTTTTTTGTTTTTGCTTCGGCAAGCATTCGATTTTGCCCACTACTTCTGGTGGAAGTTGTGTGTCAAGTTCCTAATCTCATCATGACAGGAAAAATTAATATTAACTTCAACCGTTGTCAAATAAAGCCCGAAATGTCTTCGAAATATGAAGACGGTAGCGCACGAAGGGCTGCGTGGTGGTTAGGTTGGTTAGGAGGGGGAGGCGAATGGAAAGCAATAACCCTCATCCATGACCATGACCAAGGACACTTACATCCTGCACACTACAGCGAAACGCAGCAAGCCACGATCGTTCCCCGGTTGAAGCGGGCGCCAAAAACGGGCGACACCAGACGCCGGCAAAGCGGGACAATTGTAAGGAATTTCGACAAAATCAATTCGGTTCGGCAGGCGATAGCGGAAATGTTCGGTATCATACTAGGGTGAGCAGAAATAAATTCAATTTACGATAACTTTCAACAAGCTCGAGCACCACCGCCATTCCATTCGAAACACACTTTTTTTTCGTTGCCCCGTTCGGTGCGAAGAAAAATAGAACGTCACCCTACGAAGGAGGCGAAAAGTCAGACGCAAAAGAGCAACGGATATGGGCGATCCTGCCGCTACTGTGCCGAGAAACATAACCAAAACCAAGAGTGCTCTTATTTCTAGAACAGAAAATTTACACTCATTTCCTGCTTCACTGTGTTTAGGCTAGAGTTATAATGAATACATATTAGCACACATCATAAAAATATTTAAACATAGAAATGTGAAGAGACCTTTAGCTCTTCAGCTTCAGAGCTTTTTGACACAATAACAAATATTCGTACACATTACTCATCATTTCAATTTTCTATCTATTATAAGTATGCTGGATTCATGACTCCCTCAAATCATCGTATTTACGGAGATGCATGATGATATCCCATTGATGATCATGACTCTCGATAGAAGGTTCAATCGTTTCTAATCCTTTTCCATACTACAGTGCGTTTCACAGCTACAGCATCACTTGTTTTTTCGGTTTCACTTGTTTATCAGTGGTAGAGCAAAGCAATCTTCAAGTATCATAAATAGAACTAACAAAATCATGTATGCATTTTTGGGATTTGGAAAGGACTTGTTATCGATATAACTCCTGTTGATAGGTGGTTTTACTCGTTTCATGGCTACAGCGTCCACTCAAAGAACATAATCCCAAACCGATGTGCATGCAAACGAAGCACATTTCGTTGGAACATGGAATGAATAAAACTTCAACCATTTACGACCGCGTTCCGATACCATCACAGACCGACTGGATGTCCTTCCCGGAATAACCAAACCGTACCCCGAAGAGTTGCTATTCACAGCTGAAGACCACTCCCAGCCAGCCCAAGCCACCGTCACAAGCCCCCCACGCCATGTAAAACACGAGAGCACAATCTCACAAAACACCAATCGAACAATAATAAATGTTCCTAATCTCATCATGACAGGAAAAATTAATATTAACTTCAACCGTTGTCAAATAAAGCCCGAAATGTCTTCGAAATATGAAGACGGTAGCGCACGAAGGGCCACCACGCACTAAACGCGTATCACTGTATAGTTGTGAACTTCACACGAGTCGAACTTTTGATGACGAACTTCACTCACACTATTACTGGATAACCTTTTCTACTTGAAACAGACTCGGCGAACATAGCTCAACTCACTAATACATTGACAAAAAAAAGTTCGCAGATCGTACAAATTCGAGCAGAGTTCGTCTCGTGTGAACCCACCTTATCACTGCCTCTAGCAGTGTGCCTAAACGAAGGCTACTTGGACTGATGGACTATTGCACAAAAAAGAGCCACGGTTTTGACTTTACTTGACTTTTTTAAATCCTTCATAAGGCAGAAGCTATATAGTGATGATCTGGGCAAGCTGCTTCCCAAAGACCGCGATCGGAGCACTGCTACCTTTATCTCCTTCAAGGCCAGCTTGTCGCTCTCGCTGGCCACGTGGCCAGCCAGGCTTAGGATTTGGAGAGAGTTCACGGAACACCGTCGTACCAGTTGGGAACTTGCTGCCAACCGAAACGCCGAGAGTGCGACAAACCTCTACACAGGCATCATTTAATCCCGTTACACACGCACGCTCCACTCTATCCGGCGATTGCTCTTCCGCAACTGAAAGCTACTACACTCCCTCGCCTTCGCCGCAGTCAGCATTATCAACATACATACAAATCAAATGCCTGATTGGATTTGATAGCCTCTGCATGGTATCTTTGAACGTTGACTCATTTCTTAATACAGGAAAATTATTTGGTTTGTTATTAATTTCGTTGAAAACAAACAGAAGCAATATAATTCCAGGTAAAACATGAAACAAATACTACAAAAGCAATACAGAAAATACTTCAATTCTATTGAATCTAATTGTCCAAGCTCAAGGTATACGTTAAAAATAAACAAATAAATAAGTAAATAAAAAAATACATCTCTCCCTGGTACCAGACCATCCGAGTGGTTGCTCTCGTATCTCTACTAGCCATACGATACTCTGAGTGCTGTGTGATTTGTGTGACATAAACCAATGGCTGTGCGGGATACCGTGATCAGCTTACTCCGATCATTGTTGGTTGTGTTGGAGCAGCGTTTAGCTTCGTCGCTTGTCGCCATTGAACATGATTTGTTGATGGTTGGTAGGCCCCGCAATCACATTACACACACACACCACGCTACGAGACGCGCAGCCTCCTAGACCGTTCGCTTCCACTAACGCTACTACATCGATTATACCCCGCGCTACACCACGCACTAAACGCGTATCACTGTATAGTTGTGAACTTCACACGAGTCGAACTTTTGATGACGAACTTCACTCACACTATTACTGGATAACCTTTTCTACTTGAAACAGACTCGGCGAACATAGCTCAACTCACTAATACATTGACAAAAAAAATGAATGGTGAAGCTTTTTTTTTTGTTTTTGCTTCGGCAAGCATTCGATTTTGCCCACTACTTCTGGTGGAAGTTGTGTGTCACGGCTGCTGGTTTCTAGGAATTCCGGTTTGCTTTGCTTCAGCTGGGGGACCTTATTTTAAATACCACTTTTAACCCTTTTAGGTGACCCCGCCGGTCGCCGTTCGCTTGCTTTCGCCGTGTGTTTAACGTTCCATTGCGAGGCAATTAATCGTCTGTTGTACGAGATACTGGGAAGGGTTGTCAATACAGTGGAACGAACGGATGGTGTTTGGGTTTTTTTTAAACACAAACAAAGATGTAAACCTCCTAACTTTGCTCTTCGCGTCTTAATTAAACTTTTGTAAAGCAGATTATGTTTTATGTTGGTTGAATCTTAACAGGCGCGAAGATTCCCGGTTCTCGGCACAGTGCGCTTTGATGTTCTCGGCAAACAACGGTTCCCCGCAGAAAAAATGAGGGTAATAGTTGTAGTTTCTGCTGGCTTTTTAAGCGAATTAAGTAGCTGGCATCCGTTTTAACATTCAACCGCAGCGTGCTGTTCCGGTAATTACTTGGGACAAAAAAAAGGTTCGCTGTTTGCACGTCGTTTAATTACGGTTTTGTTTGATTTTTGTGCTTTTATGCAAACGCTTCGCGATACGAAACTGAAACCGGAAGATAAGAAATTGTGAGCGCATTTGCCTTCTGCTCCAGTAGCTTATAGTTGTTTTGCGGATTCTCAATACTTTCTACTAAATAGATTGCTGCAAGATTCCTTTCAACTTTAAGCATTACAACGACATGCTGCCGAGTTTAATCAACTTAAACAAATACTCAAACGCCACCGACGTTACTATACTTTATCGTACACAGACACACACACTCTCTGTTAGCTACCCTACCACCACGACGTTTTGTTCATCTGTTTGAACTTGGTCATGTTGATTAGAATGGAATTTTTTATCGACTCCTTATCACGGTTCTGCCCGTAGTAGTCGACGAACTCCCCGTTCGGGTCGACCAAGTACATGATGATGGTGTGATCCACGATATAATCTTCGTCCTCATCCTTCGGGCCGGCACTAAAGTACACCCGGAATGCACGGCATACCTGCGCCACCTGCTCCACCTACCACCACCACCACTTTGACCGCTTCGGCCCTTTGCAAAATAAGCGAAATGTGCATCCCGGGGCGACGGAAAAAGAAGGGCAGAATAGTAGGGAAAAATAGAAACTTTCTTTCGCCCGGCTTTGGCAATGTTATTGTAAGAGCAAGAAAAAGACCGTATGGTGAAATGTACGGTAAAGTCTTCTTCCGTGTATGCTCGAGAAGACTTTGGAGCAGAAATTTGTCATTGCAAACACAGCACGCTCGTGAGTGCGACGCACAACAGGATAATGACAAAATTGGCCCTCGAATGCAAGCGCTACGAGCGAAAGGAACCCGCTCGCACTTTACATCCGGACGATCAAAGTCATTATTGTTTTCATTATTCCACCGGCGATCATCAACGCGGCACTAGTAGTGCGGCAGGAAAACCTTACCGCAAAAGCAACTTTGCACTACGGGCTTAAGTTTTAACACGTCCCCGGACGACACCAACCTCCACGACGGTTGCCGAGATGAATACCCATAGCAGGACACGTAATCCTGCCCGTTGGCAAAGAGATGCATCTCACCACACCCACACGCGCACATGATAGCGCTGCTTTCGGGGTGAGGTGGGTTGCAAAAAAAAACTAAAACACAAACAAAGATGTAAACCTCCTAACTTTGCTCTTCGCGTCTTAATTAAACTTTTGTAAAGCAGATTATGTTTTATGTTGGTTGAATCTTAACAGGCGCGAAGATTCCCGGTTCTCGGCACAGTGCGCTTTGATGTTCTCGGCAAACAACGGTTCCCCGCAGAAAAAATGGGGGTAATAGTTGTAGTTTCTGTTGGCTTTTTAAGCGAATTAAGTAGCTGGCATCCGTTTTAACATTCAACCGCAGCGTGCTGTTCCGGTAATTACTTGGGACAAAAAAAAGGTTCGCTGTTTGCACGTCGTTTAATTACCGTTTTGTTTAATTTTCGTGCTTTTAATGCAAACGCTTCGCGATACGAAACTGAAACCGGAAGATAAGAAATTGTGAGCGCATTTGCCTTCTGCTCCAGTAGCTTATAGTTGTTTTGCGGATTCTCAATACTTTCTACTAAATAGATTGCTGCAAGATTCCTTTCAACTTTAAGCATTACAACGACATGCTGCCGAGTTTAATCAACTTAAACAAATACTCAAACGCCACCGACGTTACTATACTTTATCGTACACAGACACACACACTCTCTGTTAGCTACCCTACCACCACGACGTTTTGTTCATCTGTTTGAACTTGGTCATGTTGATTAGAATGGAATTTTTTATCGACTCCTTATCACGGTTCTGCCCGTAGTAGTCGACGAACTCCCCGTTCGGGTCGACCAAGTACATGATGATGGTGTGATCCACGATATAATCTTCGTCCTCATCCTTCGGGCCGGCACTAAAGTACACCCGGAATGCACGGCATACCTGCGCCACCTGCTCCACCGTGCCGGTAAGGCCGAGCAGCTTCGGCGAGAACTCCTTCACGTACTTGCCCACAATCTCTTTGGTGTCCCGCTGCGGGTCGACCGTGATGAAGATCGGTTGAACCGGGTCGGCATCTTTCTCCTTCTCGAGATTGTCGACGACGGCCGACATCTTCTCCAGCTCGTCCGGGCAAATGTCGGGACAGTGCGTGAAGCCGAAGTATATGAGCAGCCACTTGCCGAGGAAATCGGCCGATTTGCGCGGATTGCCTTCCGAGTCCGTCAGACTCCACTTGCCACCGATGGCCGCTTTGCCCAGCTGTCGCTTCCGCTCTCGCAGCAGGGCCTGTTCCTTCTCGTCCTTCACGTACCACATGAACCCGAGCACACCGATACCGGCGGTGGCGATAAATGCGAAGCTTTTCCACGTGATCGGCCCTTTACCTTTCATCGGGTCCGACTGGCGGGTGGTGTGTTGCAGCCGGTTCAATGTGGGCCGGGCCGGACCGCAGGGGATCGTACGGGGACCACACAATCCGGCACTCCCACACAGTTCGCGCAAATTTCGGCACGACAATCGTAGCAGCATATTGGACATTTCTTTAATTTTCTGCAAAAGATAGAAAGCGCCGCGTTAGGTTCGCTGTACCGGATGGCGTAGGGGAAGAATTTTACCAAACACTATTCTCAGCACTTTATATTTACACTCATTTAAACAATTTGTGTAATTTTTCCACAATGTTTTCTCCCTGCCGGCACATTACGTACATTCTCTGTCACTTTGTGTTTTTGACGTTGAGGTGCCTATCGACGGTGGTGCTATAGGAGGTTAATTTTAATTGTTTTTTATCAGGCACAGTTAGTTGAATAGAACATGTGTGATAAGCCCGCATTTTTTTAATTTTCATAAGACCTGTAAAACATAATTTATTTATAATGAAAATTGTGTAAACAGCATGTCCTCAACGTAAACCTTCATCAGTATCGAACTCACGGTGATAAACACGTCGCATTGATGCCACTACCCCACTAGGCACTCTACGTTTGTCAACGCGCTAACAAACTCACGGCTTGCTTTCCCTCGTTTTTCGTCGAGGGAAAAAACTAAATTTTTAGTGTTTGTGCTAGTTTTCCGAGGCTCTAAACACCCATCGATAACTCGCGACGATGTCCGGCTTCAGTTTCGGTACGCCGACCACTTCGGCGCCTGCGTTTTCCTTCGGTACACCAGCAGCAACAACGAGCATCGCAGCAGCACCTCTGGGCACGGCACCGGCGGCGGCAACAGCAATTGCTCCAGCGAGCGGGTTTTCTTTTGGTGCTCCAGCCGCCTCCGCAACGGCAGCTGCTCCGGCGGCCACAGGCTTCAGCTTTGGAAAGCCAACCATCGCCACATCTGCGGCAGCTGCGCCATTATCGTTCGGTCTCGGAGCCACCTCGACGACGGCGAGCCCGTTCGGTGGACTGAGCGTGTCCGCCGGAACGACAGCCACGGCAACAACGACGTCTACCTTTGCTGTGCCTACGCTTAACTTCGGAACGGCGGCCACGGCGACCGCCGGAGGCACAAACACACTCGGTTTAGGAAGCACGGCCACGGGAGGTTTGTTCGGTGCGGCGAAAGCAGCTACTACGGTCGCCGCTGTACCGACCACAACGGCCACAACGACGGTCGGCTTGGGTGGCGTCGACATAAACGCCAACTTGCCGAAATCCGTCGAAGGAAAGAATGACAACACGAAAGCGAAGGAATCGCAAGTGCCGCAAGAGATCATCAGCACGGTGGAACACCTGAAGGAATACATCAAGCGTCAGAAGACCATCAGCTCGGACATAGCCCGTTCGTCCGCGCGCAAGATGTCGAACGTGTCGAATGAAATAAAGAGCCTAAACAGCACGCTGGTGGAACTGTCGAACAGCGTCAGCAACAACCAGAACGCCATCAAAATGCTTCGACACGAAACGTCCGGCATTACGCACCAGGCCGACATGGCGCAACGTACGCAGGAAACACCGGCAGGTTTACAGTTCGAAAACACGCTTCCGCTGCACTACTTCATCGAGCTGATTCAGAAATACGAGTCCGACCTGATCAACCTGAAGCAGCAGGTCGAGCTGACGGAAAAGCACATGAATTCGCTCACCACACCACAATACTTCACGCCACAAGATCTGAAGCTCTGCCTGCAACAGATCTACGAAAGCTTCGTCGCCCTAGCGGGGCGACTGCACGAGCTGCACCAGAAGGTCGAGCAGCAGAAGGAACAGTATCTCAACCTGCGGAGATATTTGCTGCGCGACAATACGGACGTGTTCGAGAGTAACGACGGCGCGAAGGACGGTGCTGGCAGCGCGGTGGATAAGTTTGCCCTCAACATCTCATCCGGTCCGACGCCGTTCTCGTCCGTCATGGGGAACGTCAGTTTCGGTGTTTCGCTAAGACAACCGGGCGCCAGCACATCGCTCTGGTCGGGTGGGGCAGGAGGAGCAGCGGCGGCGGCTAGCGTTACTGGAGTGGATCCGAACAAAAACGCCTTCGGACAGACGAACTTTTTCGGCATGAACTCTGGTGGGGCCGGCACAAGCGATGGGCTTGGATTCGGGAACCGGTTAGGGTTCGGTTTCGGTTCCATGTCAACGACGGGTGGTGACGCGTTCAATCTGCAGAAACCTCCGCTAGGAAGTAAAAGGAATAAGCTGTAGACAAATAAAGCGAACAGAACACACTTTGAGCTGATTTGTGCGACAGTGATCGTGACGGAAAGGTTCGTATATTATACAAAATCTATTTCGGGTTTAAATCGGTGCGACGTTATGTTGAAGAAAATGTGTATAAAAAAAACTAGCCTATTGAGGACATTTTACTTTTGTACGAGTTTTTATGTACCTTCAGGGGGAGTAAAGAAATTGTATATCGCGCATCCAACTAAGGGATGGACAAATAGATTATACATGAGCTATAAGTATCCCCATGTACCGATGAGAGTCATTGATTCTCCTTACATAGGTAGCCATCGATTTATGAAATTGAGCACTTCTTCATATTCGATTCGTATTTTCACTCGTTCAATGCATGTTGTAGTGGTAGAATTGAAAATCCGTTATTGTTTATTCAATTCAAACTGTTGGAATGTTCGCCTATGAGCTTAATGTAACGAATATCTCCATGCATACTTTCTGCAAATAATCTTTCACTGAAGATAATTTATATTCGACGGCCTTGTCCTGCAAGCTAAACCATACAATTTAGTTCCACATCGTCAACAACGTTAATTTCCCTTTATTTCATCCAAAAACATTCTACACTTTTTCTTCAACACCTTTGCCGCCTCCACAAAAATCACGTCCGGCTTGAGCGAACCGAGCGATTCCACCGTGAATATGAAATGGTTCCGCACGCGCGCCAACGTTACCGCGTCCGCGATCTCAGCAGCCGCGCATCGTTCCCCACGACCGGCCGGTTCAGCTTGATCTCCGGCAGCAACCGATAGGAGACGGTAGCAACGGGCGAGAACTTAGCGTGATCCTTCCCGACGCCCTTCACCGCGAACAGCTTGATGTCGAACTCGTGCCCCGGGCGCATCTTGCTGATCAGGATGTCGTCGTCGATCGGACCGACGGCGGCCTCGGTGTACACGGCCGACTGGTTACCGATCGGTACCCACTTGATTTGGCCCGAGTAGATGCTGTGGTTCTTGTACATATTGTCGTCGTTCGTCACCTCGTTCGTGTCCTTGTTCTTGCGCGTGCACTTCACTTTCAGTTCGAACTCTAGCGAATCCTGTGCCGTCGGTGGGTCCGTCTCGTTCGCTTTGTACTCGAACATACGCGGATCGGCGCGAAGGGGAATGAGCCCCAGCCGGTGGGCCAACACCTCGTCCTGTATGATGGAGGTGTTGTTGTAGATGTGCACCTTCTCGATCGCCATGCTCGGAACCTCGCTGAGCATCAACCGCCGGAACATGTTGGCCACCGCCGGGTTCACGCCGATCATGTCGAACTCCAGCTCGTTCTCCTCAT
>LULB01061163.1:0-11794 GCA_002091845.1 Anopheles cracens | reverse complement strand
TCCCACGGGTACAAGAGGGCCAACAAGATTTGGAAGCCACATGCACAGTATGATAACCAAACATAATGTGCTTAATCCCCCGAACAAGCGTAGGGCGGCCTCGATGATTGATGTGCTCCCGTTCTCGCAATTGCTCGCACTACCCCGCACCCCCCTCGCACCCACAAAATCGCCCAGCAAGTGGATTTGTGGGCTTTTTCGGACATTTAGGGGGAGCAGTTGGGGTTTCGGGTGGCGTGAGTCCGGGACCCTCCCCCCACACCCTTCCAAACCGAGACGGCACTCACTGCTCCATTGTACTAAATCTTAGTCTGTTGAAGATTGTTTAGATATTTAAGGCACGGACACTGGTACGTTTTACTACAAAAGTTCGGATCATCGTGCGGTGGTTTATAGGATGAGTAGAACTGTCCCCCTCTGACCGTACCGGCGGGATGATGCGGATGATGGTGATGGTGATGCTGCAGTTGTGACACGACGAGTGAGAAGATGGAACTTAGCGTCGAAAAGGACAGCTAGTACGGTGCGTCCGACTTTTCGGCACCGAACACGGGCCCAGCGCCCGTTGCCGACGGAATCGTTCCGGGATGGAATTAGTCGTCGCCTTTCGAGACGCTTCCACCACCGGACGAAGCGCTCCGTTCGTTTCGTCGAAACTTAGCCCGACGGTTCTGAAACCAGACCTGCAACGAATTGTAAAGGGAAATTTTTCAGAGCTATCCCACATTTGAGCCACAGCTCAGACTCTATTACCTGTACCCGCGCCTCACTGAGCCCAACCTTGTTGGCTAACTCTTCCCGTACGAAAGCATCGGGATAGTGTGTATTTTCGAAAATCTTCTCTAGCGCCATTAGTTGATTTGTCGTGAATGTGGTACGATTGCACCGTGGCTTTTTCAACGTGCATGATTTCGATTTCAGCGGTAAATCTACCTTGTGCACACCGTCAGGGTCGGTTCGAAAATATTTAACAGAAAGCAGAAATTTTGAATGGTAAACAGGTTTCGTCGTTGTTTATGCGATCTTCCATCGTTCGCACAAAAAATAGTGAAGGAACAGCACGTTCTCTAAGCACGATCCTAAGCTGCTGCCCACTCACTTTCGCACTCACTTTCCGCTGGTTGTTTTAGGGTTTGGTTTACGGTTTCGCAACACTTTTTTATCAATTTTCTGCACACTTTATCACTTCAAATCTGCCACGGGCAGGCTGTGCTTGCACTCGTTACTTTCCACTGCACATAAGCTGAACACGAAATAAGAGAGGGAAAAAGCATTCCCCCCTAAGTAAGAAAGCGTGATCGATTTTTGCGATCTTCATGTGGAGTTATTAAAAAGCAGTGTAATAATTTCACAACACTGTCACAACAATCAGAGCGGCAAAATAAAGTTCACCTGAACGGATGGAGCCTTGAATCCCAACCTTTTACGCACACATACACATACACACGCCCACTGTTCGTGCCACTGTTTCACTGCTCACCGTGCTCACTTCAGCTCGCATAAATATGCGCCGGTTCCCAGATGGCCCAGCGGATGGACTGGAACCCGGGAGCCGTTGGAAGTGTGTCGCTTTTTTCCTTCATTAAGCTTCTATGCAGATTAAGCACGATCCTAAGCTGCTGCCCACTCACTTTCGCACTCACTTTCCGCTGGTTGTTTTAGGGTTTGGTTTACGGTTTCGCAACACTTTTTTATCAATTTTCTGCACACTTTATCACTTCAAATCTGCCACGGGCAGGCTGTGCTTGCACTCGTTACTTTCCACTGCACATAAGCTGAACACGAAATAAGAGAGGGAAAAAGCATTCCCCCCTAAGTAAGAAAGCGTGATCGATTTTTGCGATCTTCATGTGGAGTTATTAAAAAGCAGTGTAATAATTTCACAACACTGTCACAACAATCAGAGCGGCAAAATAAAGTTCACCTGAACGGATGGAGCCTTGAATCCCAACCTTTTACGCACACATACACATACACACGCCCACTGTTCGTGCCACTGTTTCACTGCTCACCGTGCTCACTTCAGCTCGCATAAATATGCGCCGGTTCCCAGATGGCCCAGCGGATGGACTGGAACCCGGGAGCCGTTGGAAGTGTGTCGCTTTTTTCCTTCATTAAGCTTCTATGCAGATTAAGCACGATCCTAAGCTGCTGCCCACTCACTTTCGCACTCACTTTCCGCTGGTTGTTTTAGGGTTTGGTTTACGGTTTCGCAACACTTTTTTATCAATTTTCTGCACACTTTATCACTTCAAATCTGCCACGGGCAGGCTGTGCTTGCACTCGTTACTTTCCACTGCACATAAGCTGAACACGAAATAAGAGAGGGAAAAAGCATTCCCCCCTAAGTAAGAAAGCGTGATCGATTTTTGCGATCTTCATGTGGAGTTATTAAAAAGCAGTGTAATAATTTCACAACACTGTCACAACAATCAGAGCGGCAAAATAAAGTTCACCTGAACGGATGGAGCCTTGAATCCCAACCTTTTACGCACACATACACATACACACGCCCACTGTTCGTGCCACTGTTTCACTGCTCACCGTGCTCACTTCAGCTCGCATAAATATGCGCCGGTTCCCAGATGGCCCAGCGGATGGACTGGAACCCGGGAGCCGTTGGAAGTGTGTCGCTTTTTTCCTTCATTAAGCTTCTATGCAGATTAAGCACGATCCTAAGCTGCTGCCCACTCACTTTCGCACTCACTTTCCGCTGGTTGTTTTAGGGTTTGGTTTACGGTTTCGCAACACTTTTTTATCAATTTTCTGCACACTTTATCACTTCAAATCTGCCACGGGCAGGCTGTGCTTGCACTCGTTACTTTCCACTGCACATAAGCTGAACACGAAATAAGAGAGGGAAAAAGCATTCCCCCCTAAGTAAGAAAGCGTGATCGATTTTTGCGATCTTCATGTGGAGTTATTAAAAAGCAGTGTAATAATTTCACAACACTGTCACAACAATCAGAGCGGCAAAATAAAGTTCACCTGAACGGATGGAGCCTTGAATCCCAACCTTTTACGCACACATACACATACACACGCCCACTGTTCGTGCCACTGTTTCACTGCTCACCGTGCTCACTTCAGCTCGCATAAATATGCGCCGGTTCCCAGATGGCCCAGCGGATGGACTGGAACCCGGGAGCCGTTGGAAGTGTGTCGCTTTTTTCCTTCATTAAGCTTCTATGCAGATTAAGCACGATCCTAAGCTGCTGCCCACTCACTTTCGCACTCACTTTCCGCTGGTTGTTTTAGGGTTTGGTTTACGGTTTCGCAACACTTTTTTATCAATTTTCTGCACACTTTATCACTTCAAATCTGCCACGGGCAGGCTGTGCTTGCACTCGTTACTTTCCACTGCACATAAGCTGAACACGAAATAAGAGAGGGAAAAAGCATTCCCCCCTAAGTAAGAAAGCGTGATCGATTTTTGCGATCTTCATGTGGAGTTATTAAAAAGCAGTGTAATAATTTCACAACACTGTCACAACAATCAGAGCGGCAAAATAAAGTTCACCTGAACGGATGGAGCCTTGAATCCCAACCTTTTACGCACACATACACATACACACGCCCACTGTTCGTGCCACTGTTTCACTGCTCACCGTGCTCACTTCAGCTCGCATAAATATGCGCCGGTTCCCAGATGGCCCAGCGGATGGACTGGAACCCGGGAGCCGTTGGAAGTGTGTCGCTTTTTTCCTTCATTAAGCTTCTATGCAGATTAAGCACGATCCTAAGCTGCTGCCCACTCACTTTCGCACTCACTTTCCGCTGGTTGTTTTAGGGTTTGGTTTACGGTTTCGCAACACTTTTTTATCAATTTTCTGCACACTTTATCACTTCAAATCTGCCACGGGCAGGCTGTGCTTGCACTCGTTACTTTCCACTGCACATAAGCTGAACACGAAATAAGAGAGGGAAAAAGCATTCCCCCCTAAGTAAGAAAGCGTGATCGATTTTTGCGATCTTCATGTGGAGTTATTAAAAAGCAGTGTAATAATTTCACAACACTGTCACAACAATCAGAGCGGCAAAATAAAGTTCACCTGAACGGATGGAGCCTTGAATCCCAACCTTTTACGCACACATACACATACACACGCCCACTGTTCGTGCCACTGTTTCACTGCTCACCGTGCTCACTTCAGCTCGCATAAATATGCGCCGGTTCCCAGATGGCCCAGCGGATGGACTGGAACCCGGGAGCCGTTGGAAGTGTGTCGCTTTTTTCCTTCATTAAGCTTCTATGCAGATTAAGCACGATCCTAAGCTGCTGCCCACTCACTTTCGCACTCACTTTCCGCTGGTTGTTTTAGGGTTTGGTTTACGGTTTCGCAACACTTTTTTATCAATTTTCTGCACACTTTATCACTTCAAATCTGCCACGGGCAGGCTGTGCTTGCACTCGTTACTTTCCACTGCACATAAGCTGAACACGAAATAAGAGAGGGAAAAAGCATTCCCCCCTAAGTAAGAAAGCGTGATCGATTTTTGCGATCTTCATGTGGAGTTATTAAAAAGCAGTGTAATAATTTCACAACACTGTCACAACAATCAGAGCGGCAAAATAAAGTTCACCTGAACGGATGGAGCCTTGAATCCCAACCTTTTACGCACACATACACATACACACGCCCACTGTTCGTGCCACTGTTTCACTGCTCACCGTGCTCACTTCAGCTCGCATAAATATGCGCCGGTTCCCAGATGGCCCAGCGGATGGACTGGAACCCGGGAGCCGTTGGAAGTGTGTCGCTTTTTTCCTTCATTAAGCTTCTATGCAGATTAAGCACGATCCTAAGCTGCTGCCCACTCACTTTCGCACTCACTTTCCGCTGGTTGTTTTAGGGTTTGGTTTACGGTTTCGCAACACTTTTTTATCAATTTTCTGCACACTTTATCACTTCAAATCTGCCACGGGCAGGCTGTGCTTGCACTCGTTACTTTCCACTGCACATAAGCTGAACACGAAATAAGAGAGGGAAAAAGCATTCCCCCCTAAGTAAGAAAGCGTGATCGATTTTTGCGATCTTCATGTGGAGTTATTAAAAAGCAGTGTAATAATTTCACAACACTGTCACAACAATCAGAGCGGCAAAATAAAGTTCACCTGAACGGATGGAGCCTTGAATCCCAACCTTTTACGCACACATACACATACACACGCCCACTGTTCGTGCCACTGTTTCACTGCTCACCGTGCTCACTTCAGCTCGCATAAATATGCGCCGGTTCCCAGATGGCCCAGCGGATGGACTGGAACCCGGGAGCCGTTGGAAGTGTGTCGCTTTTTTCCTTCATTAAGCTTCTATGCAGATTAAGCACGATCCTAAGCTGCTGCCCACTCACTTTCGCACTCACTTTCCGCTGGTTGTTTTAGGGTTTGGTTTACGGTTTCGCAACACTTTTTTATCAATTTTCTGCACACTTTATCACTTCAAATCTGCCACGGGCAGGCTGTGCTTGCACTCGTTACTTTCCACTGCACATAAGCTGAACACGAAATAAGAGAGGGAAAAAGCATTCCCCCCTAAGTAAGAAAGCGTGATCGATTTTTGCGATCTTCATGTGGAGTTATTAAAAAGCAGTGTAATAATTTCACAACACTGTCACAACAATCAGAGCGGCAAAATAAAGTTCACCTGAACGGATGGAGCCTTGAATCCCAACCTTTTACGCACACATACACATACACACGCCCACTGTTCGTGCCACTGTTTCACTGCTCACCGTGCTCACTTCAGCTCGCATAAATATGCGCCGGTTCCCAGATGGCCCAGCGGATGGACTGGAACCCGGGAGCCGTTGGAAGTGTGTCGCTTTTTTCCTTCATTAAGCTTCTATGCAGATTAAGCACGATCCTAAGCTGCTGCCCACTCACTTTCGCACTCACTTTCCGCTGGTTGTTTTAGGGTTTGGTTTACGGTTTCGCAACACTTTTTTATCAATTTTCTGCACACTTTATCACTTCAAATCTGCCACGGGCAGGCTGTGCTTGCACTCGTTACTTTCCACTGCACATAAGCTGAACACGAAATAAGAGAGGGAAAAAGCATTCCCCCCTAAGTAAGAAAGCGTGATCGATTTTTGCGATCTTCATGTGGAGTTATTAAAAAGCAGTGTAATAATTTCACAACACTGTCACAACAATCAGAGCGGCAAAATAAAGTTCACCTGAACGGATGGAGCCTTGAATCCCAACCTTTTACGCACACATACACATACACACGCCCACTGTTCGTGCCACTGTTTCACTGCTCACCGTGCTCACTTCAGCTCGCATAAATATGCGCCGGTTCCCAGATGGCCCAGCGGATGGACTGGAACCCGGGAGCCGTTGGAAGTGTGTCGCTTTTTTCCTTCATTAAGCTTCTATGCAGATTAAGCACGATCCTAAGCTGCTGCCCACTCACTTTCGCACTCACTTTCCGCTGGTTGTTTTAGGGTTTGGTTTACGGTTTCGCAACACTTTTTTATCAATTTTCTGCACACTTTATCACTTCAAATCTGCCACGGGCAGGCTGTGCTTGCACTCGTTACTTTCCACTGCACATAAGCTGAACACGAAATAAGAGAGGGAAAAAGCATTCCCCCCTAAGTAAGAAAGCGTGATCGATTTTTGCGATCTTCATGTGGAGTTATTAAAAAGCAGTGTAATAATTTCACAACACTGTCACAACAATCAGAGCGGCAAAATAAAGTTCACCTGAACGGATGGAGCCTTGAATCCCAACCTTTTACGCACACATACACATACACACGCCCACTGTTCGTGCCACTGTTTCACTGCTCACCGTGCTCACTTCAGCTCGCATAAATATGCGCCGGTTCCCAGATGGCCCAGCGGATGGACTGGAACCCGGGAGCCGTTGGAAGTGTGTCGCTTTTTTCCTTCATTAAGCTTCTATGCAGATTAAGCACGATCCTAAGCTGCTGCCCACTCACTTTCGCACTCACTTTCCGCTGGTTGTTTTAGGGTTTGGTTTACGGTTTCGCAACACTTTTTTATCAATTTTCTGCACACTTTATCACTTCAAATCTGCCACGGGCAGGCTGTGCTTGCACTCGTTACTTTCCACTGCACATAAGCTGAACACGAAATAAGAGAGGGAAAAAGCATTCCCCCCTAAGTAAGAAAGCGTGATCGATTTTTGCGATCTTCATGTGGAGTTATTAAAAAGCAGTGTAATAATTTCACAACACTGTCACAACAATCAGAGCGGCAAAATAAAGTTCACCTGAACGGATGGAGCCTTGAATCCCAACCTTTTACGCACACATACACATACACACGCCCACTGTTCGTGCCACTGTTTCACTGCTCACCGTGCTCACTTCAGCTCGCATAAATATGCGCCGGTTCCCAGATGGCCCAGCGGATGGACTGGAACCCGGGAGCCGTTGGAAGTGTGTCGCTTTTTTCCTTCATTAAGCTTCTATGCAGATTAAGCACGATCCTAAGCTGCTGCCCACTCACTTTCGCACTCACTTTCCGCTGGTTGTTTTAGGGTTTGGTTTACGGTTTCGCAACACTTTTTTATCAATTTTCTGCACACTTTATCACTTCAAATCTGCCACGGGCAGGCTGTGCTTGCACTCGTTACTTTCCACTGCACATAAGCTGAACACGAAATAAGAGAGGGAAAAAGCATTCCCCCCTAAGTAAGAAAGCGTGATCGATTTTTGCGATCTTCATGTGGAGTTATTAAAAAGCAGTGTAATAATTTCACAACACTGTCACAACAATCAGAGCGGCAAAATAAAGTTCACCTGAACGGATGGAGCCTTGAATCCCAACCTTTTACGCACACATACACATACACACGCCCACTGTTCGTGCCACTGTTTCACTGCTCACCGTGCTCACTTCAGCTCGCATAAATATGCGCCGGTTCCCAGATGGCCCAGCGGATGGACTGGAACCCGGGAGCCGTTGGAAGTGTGTCGCTTTTTTCCTTCATTAAGCTTCTATGCAGATTAAGCACGATCCTAAGCTGCTGCCCACTCACTTTCGCACTCACTTTCCGCTGGTTGTTTTAGGGTTTGGTTTACGGTTTCGCAACACTTTTTTATCAATTTTCTGCACACTTTATCACTTCAAATCTGCCACGGGCAGGCTGTGCTTGCACTCGTTACTTTCCACTGCACATAAGCTGAACACGAAATAAGAGAGGGAAAAAGCATTCCCCCCTAAGTAAGAAAGCGTGATCGATTTTTGCGATCTTCATGTGGAGTTATTAAAAAGCAGTGTAATAATTTCACAACACTGTCACAACAATCAGAGCGGCAAAATAAAGTTCACCTGAACGGATGGAGCCTTGAATCCCAACCTTTTACGCACACATACACACGCCCACTGTTCGTGCCACTGTTTCACTGCTCACCGTGCTCACTTCAGCTCGCATAAATATGCGCCGGTTCCCAGATGGCCCAGCGGATGGACTGGAACCCGGGAGCCGTTGGAAGTGTGTCGCTTTTTTCCTTCATTAAGCTTCTATGCAGATTAAGCACGATCCTAAGCTGCTGCCCACTCACTTTCGCACTCACTTTCCGCTGGTTGTTTTAGGGTTTGGTTTACGGTTTCGCAACACTTTTTTATCAATTTTCTGCACACTTTATCACTTCAAATCTGCCACGGGCAGGCTGTGCTTGCACTCGTTACTTTCCACTGCACATAAGCTGAACACGAAAGAAGAGAGGGAAAAAGCATTCCCCCCTAAGTAAGAAAGCGAGATCGATTTTTGCGATCTTCATGTGGAGTTATTAAAAAGCAGTGTAATAATTTCACAACACTGTCACAACAATCAGAGCGGCAAAATAAAGTTCACCTGAACGGATGGAGCCTTGAATCCCAACCTTTTACGCACACATACACACGCCCAATGACGCCCGGGCAGGAAACATCGTATTTCACGCACAGCCACAGGCAGGCCAAAGATCGAGATCAACTGCTGTCCGAGCGAGCTCGTACGCGGCTCACGTCCGCCCTGGAAATAAAATCATTTTCAAAAATAAACCGGCGAATGTCAAGCCCCCGGACGAGATGAATCGAAGAAGCGACACGAAAACATCAGTTTCGCGGGCGAGCGCGCGTGCAAGCAAAATTCCAAGAAGAGAATTGTTTGTTTGTTTGATTGATTTTTTTTTTATTACGGCCTGGCCGTATTAACCCCTTTCGGGGATGAATGGGTGAGGATATAAGGTTATGGGAAATTTTTGGATCTATCGATTTTGCTATTGGTTAGATGGATATGTTATTGTTTTTTATAAACTCTTGAACTAGTGTAAGACGGCCAGCCAAATGGCTGGCTGCAGCTAGAGAGGCTTCGCAAGCGAACTCTAGATCCCGAATAATTGGTTTTTTTGACAGCCGGTCGTCGCACAACCTCACTTCCTATCTTCTCGATTTTTTTTATAAGTATGGAATATAAACAGTGCGTTTAGTAAAACTTAGACAATCCATATTGGAAATATTTTGATACTTTTTTTGCGTCAGTTCCAGTCCCTGGCCCCAATTTCCGAGCATGGTTTCGGTTCCTGTTGACATTTCTTCCATATTCACTCTCACAGGAATCCCTTCAACACAAAGTCAACTAAAACGTAACCATTGACAGAAGTAGTAGGGATCCATGGGCATGCATGGGAATCTTTTCGAAGTGTGCATAGCATTCGCAGTGAAATGAAACCCTATGGATGGTGAGGACGACGCAGTTTGGCAACTCCAATCGTGCATTCTCATCGTCAATGCTGTCGCACATTTGTTTGATTGCAACACTAGATGTGCTAGATTTCAAATCTGACTGTTTTCCACGATTTCGATTTTTTCATTTCCACGTTCTTTTCTTAGCTGTAAACCTCCATCCGCTCGTGAGCTTTTTACTAAAATTTACTTATAAGAGTTTTTTGTACACCTAAACTAATCTAAAAAGGTATGGAATTGAATTAAATTTAATTTAATGAATACAGAAGGGAAATGAAGCTCACTGTTCGAATCCCAACTTTGTCAGCATGACCTTGACTTTCGATGATAGAATTTTACTTTCGAAAACTTTTAAAATCACTCTGTCTATTTTCCTCTCTTTGAAAACCATTAAGAATGCCTTGAGCCTCTTTGCAATGGATGCGCGGCTTCTTCCGTGTTGATCTCCATCTGTTCTTTCCAATGCATGGACTGGCAGTGGTGGTGACAGTGGCCAATAAACCACAGGGATCCATGGGCATGCATAGGAATCTGCGAATCTGAAATGACTGCGATCGGAAGCAACATGGGTTGGTAATGTATTTTTGGAATTAAAAAATACCGGCCGAATCCAGCGATAACGCTAGACACTGCGTACGGGATTTTATGTTATTGCGCAATGCTCAACGCAAGGTGTGCCAGACGCAAGGTGAGCCTGAAACCAGACCTGCAACGAATTGTAAAGGGAAATTTTTCAGAGCTATCCCACATTTGAGCCACAGCTCAGACTCTATTACCTGTACCCGTGCCTCACTGAGCCCAACCTTGTTGGCTAACTCTTCCCGTACGAAAGCATCGGGATAGTGTGTATTTTCGAAAATCTTCTCTAGCGCCGTTAGTTGATTTGTCGTGAATGTGGTACGATTGCGCCGTGGCTTTTTCAACGTGCATGATTTCGATTTCAGCGGTAAATCTACCTTGTGCACACCGTCAGGGTCGGTTCGAAAATATTTAACAGAAAGCAGAAATTTTGAATGTTAAACAGGTTTTGTTGTTGTTTATGCGATCTTCCATCGTTCGCACAAAAAATAGTGAAGGAACAGCATGTTCCGTGTATTGATAATCGCTTAATCCGCATGATTACAAGCGACACGCTCGATTAACGTTCGAGTTAATTTAATTTGCACAACATGCACAATTAAACTCATCGCACTTTGCCTCCTTCCATACATACAAGGATCATCTATACACACGATCATCGTGGTGTGAAAAGCAGCCCACATCACCCGTAATCCTAGGCCCGCCGGCATTACCACTGGCACGCTTTCTGTGTCACAACAAAACCCCACGGGTACAAGAGGGCCAACAAGATTTGGAAGCCACATGCACAGTATGATAAACAAACATAATGTGCTTAATCCCCCATTGTTTATGCGATCTTCCATCGTTCGCACAAAAAATAGTGAAGGAACAGCATGTTCTGTGAATTGATAATCGCTTAATCCGCATGATTACAAGCGACACGCTCGATTAACGTTCGAGTTAATTTAATTTGCACAACATGCACAATTAAACTCATCGCACTTTGCCTTCTTCCATACATACAAGGATCATCTATACACACGATCATCGTGGTGTGAAAAGCAGCCCACATCACCCGTAATCCTAGGCCCGCTGGCATTAGCACTGGCACGCTTTCTGTGTCCTCTGTCTATTTTCCTCTCTTTGAAAACCATTAAGAATGCCTTGAGCCTCTTTGCAATGGATGCGCGGCTTCTTCCGTGTTGATCTCCATCTGTTCTTTCCAATGCATGGACTGGCAGTGGTGGTGACAGTGGCCAATAAACCACAGGGATCCATGGGCATGCATAGGAATCTGCGAATCTGAAATGACTGCGATCGGAAGCAACATGGGTTGGTAATGTATTTTTGGAATTAAAAAATACCGGCCGAATCCAGCGATAACGCTAGACACTGCGTACGGGATTTTATGTTATTGCGCAATGCTCAACGCAAGGTGTGCCAGATGCAAGGTGAGCCTGAAACCAGACCTGCAACGAATTGTAAAGGGAAATTTTTCAGAGCTATCCCACATTTGAGCCACAGCTC
>KZ071482.1:92193-114205 GCA_002091845.1 Anopheles cracens | reverse complement strand
CGGAGTTTATAGACTCATCTATGTCGATTCATCAATACATTCTGCCTTACACGTTTTCAGACAGAAACGATAGTCGTCAATGGTATACGTCTACATATTTGGCAAAGAATTAACGCTTCTCGCAACTGACGCTTATTTGGCCTTAAACTTGCCACAATTTCGCTCAACAAAACATATTACACCGATAGACATACACAAATGACAGATGTCCAAACTCTTAATACAAGATTTTTCATCGATTCTTGAACAGTTCCCACAGTTAGATGAAATCGTCCCACTCAATGTTGAAATCCTTCCACCCGTTCTTGAAATGGCATTTCCCACACAGGGTGTTTAACTGTTTCCCACTGTGTTTAACATGTCTGGTTGAAAACTTCGAATGACGCAATTGTATCGATTTGTTCGAAGCCAACCTTTGAACTACACATTGTAACCACTTCAAGAATGGTTGGAAGTATTTCAACATTGAGTGGGAAGAATTCACGTAACTCTGGGAACTGTTCAAGAATGGATGAAAAATCCTGTAAGACACATTAAATGTATCATTGTTCCCTGAAATCTATTAGGTGCGTCATGGTATACGAACCGCTGCAAACTTGCTTGTAGACAAAACATAAACGATTAGACATATTTGATAATGTTGTTGTAGTGCAATAATGATTCATTTCATATACAAATCAATTTTAAATTGTTTCTGGCATATACCATAGCAACCATTAATAGAAGACCGTAAATACCATAGCAACCATCAGTAAACCTTTGGAAAATTTAAGAAGAAATTATCAAAACATTGCAGCTTTTTCAAGCGACTTAAGCTAGCTTTTGGTTATAGCATCAACGTTTTAGAACTTCCAACACTTTTGAGGTGTTTAGCCAACTGTGTCTAACTATGTGCTAGCTCGCCTTAGACATTTATTCATCAAACCCCCCTTGTTGTTGCCATGGGCAACGTACAACAACTGACCAAATTACATCTTAATGCTGATGCGTTATGATATCACACTCCGTGGGTAAGCCGTCGTGCCGTCAAACCGCTTATTATAATTTTAAGCTTTGTCACCGATATGCAGGCCACTCCCGTTCATTATCATCGCATCTCCAACCTCCTCGGGTGCTCCCGTCGCTGGCACATATCTAACAACGCGCATACGCGCCCTAATGGTTCCGTATCTGCCCAGAACTCAGCTCACCAACTGATTGCACTCTCGCCATCGCCAATCGGTCATTATGTTTCTTTTTTCTACTGTTTCAGGGCGAAAATGTTGCAATGCTGTTGTGTGCTTTGTTTGTTTCTTCCTGCTTTGCGTTCGCTCGAACTACACAGCGCAGCGCAACAGTGGTGTTGATCGCGCATTACACCCATAATCAAATAATGCTACCCAGCGTACAAACAGCGATAATAACGCCTAATGCCAGCATCACCGAACCGGCAGCACGGGCAAAGGAGTTTAATGTAGCCCTAATGTTGTCGGCAGTGCCTTCGCTACGTCCACCAGTCGCTGATAGCCATGCCAAAGAACTCAAAGCCACTCGGTCCAAAAATATGGCGTGCGAGCGAGGAGAGAGAGAAGAAAAACGCGACAAATGTTCTACACCCGGCCGGTTTAGTTACAAACGAAGCGGCTGGACATTTACCCTCCGGGCTGTTAAGTGTCAGAATCATTATCATTAGCGCAAAATGTGCGAATACCTGCACCAAATTTAAGCTAAGGTTGGGGGCTATTCATGCTTGTATGACGAGCGAATTTAATATGGAGTCTCCTTGCGTGCTGTGGGTAGATATTGGAGTTATAGCTACTGACGTGGTAATCTCCAACACAATCAAACCTTGGCTACTGATTCAACTAAGTTGTTGTAGTACTCTAGAATAGTTACAAAACTAAACTAAACTCTTATAACTAATGTCGAGAAAGCACAAGCCGCTTTCGCTTAAGTAAATTTAATGGCAAACTTGACGCTAATGATCTTTCCCGCCACGGCAGTATCGAAACTACATTGTCCGGCGACGCTTCCCCGAAGCACAGCTGTTCTCCCACCAAAAACAAGTTCGCCGATCATTTTATGAGGTCCTTAGCACGCAGCCAAACACCCTCCCTAGAATGTTTCGAACATTCCACCGCCCCGGAGCAAAAAAAGCAAGGGTGAGATGCGTTACAAATCGTCGAGGCTTCATTTGCGGCAACTAATGAAAAGGTTTCATGCTCCAAAAATATTAAAATATCAACCTTCCGCCACGGCACGGCGCATACGGTGGATGCAACATGAGCTGTGTGAACGGCAAGACATACCAGCACCAACAGCAACAAAAAAAAACGCACACCCGAAACGAATGAAAGTGAAATAAAACAAACCGCGATCGCGTTTGCAAACGGCGATCGCGAGAGAAGCCGGTTTTTTTGTTGTTGGTTGGTGCGCTTTCGCACCGAACAGTCATTTGTCAGCCGGTACAACAACCTTCCTCCCCCGGGAAGGAGGGTTCTAATGGGCTTTTGTCTTTTCACAAAATTTTACGCTCATCTGTAATAAATTTCGCCCAAGCGGTCAGCTTTTATAGCGCCCGAAAGACGAAACACGTGGTTCTGTTGAGGATGTTCAGCCACCATTACGGTAGGGAGTTGCGTGCGTGTGATTTCTCAAACCTCAGTGTGCTGTGAAACGATTACCACGTCGCGCAGCAACGCAGAAACAAACCTGCCCCCGAAGTATCATGCGCCGCGCGGAGTGAGTCGTCAAAACCGGAGTCACAGCAATCCACCGGATCGGAACGGATCGCTTCGCCAAATGAAGCGGAATTAATTAGCACGCTTAATTATCGATACGCTTTGTTCGGAGCGTTCCCCGCGGACTTCCCGCTGTTAGAAATGTGGCAAGAAAGTAAAGTAGAGCACGGGAGCCGGCAAAGCCGTTCCGTTCTCGTGCGCTCCGGGGAGCCAGAGATGGACTTCAAAGCTGTCAAGACCAGTCAACGCGCCAGCGGTGACGGCTAGTAGCCCTCCAGGACACTATTAGCGCCTGCCGGCTGCCGTCTCCGGAAGAAATCGTCTCCTCTTGGAAGTCCCACTTGGAAGGCGCCTCGCAGGAGCCCAGTCGGCAAAAATTATTGAAAACATATTAAAAAGACGCGCGATCCCGCGCAAACATAATGCATAATGCATGAGTGTGCCGATATTTTCCTCCGGCACTGGGCAGCACCCAAATCAGGCCAAACAGAAGTCAGTGCCGGCCGAGTGCGCAAAACCGGCCCAACCAGAATTATGATGACGATTATTATTTCATCGTTCTCCGTTCGTCCCGGCGCAGCGCCTACCCGAAAGCACGCAGCAGCACCCATAAACGCTGTCAATTATAGAGATGTTGAGCAATTATAGTTTTACCTCATTAGGAGTATTTGCACGCTGTACATGGGGCGCACTTAGGCAGCACTGGAGCCTGCCGCTGCGGTGAGCCCGAGCCCGACAGGGACGATGGAGGATGTTTCGCGACACTTTCGGTAGCCAGGAATGCATGTACTGGTGTGCCGAGCCATCCCTCCTTTCGGCTCCGGTACAGCGACGTATGTGCTTCGGTCCACCCCGCGGCAAGAAAGCGGTCGGCGCACATAATTAGTAGTGACAGTTTCATTCCAACCGGCAGCATAATTTTGCCTTGTAATCGGGCATACTTTTGGTGGAAGGCAGGCAGCTGAAGAATGCCACCCGCGGTTCGCTCGCGTATCCATGGCCATAATAGGGACTACTCAGTGCGCCCGGTGCACTGATTACTGACACCCCGGTACCCCAACGAATGAATGGGGCTGGGATGGGGATCTGCCAGTAATTCAGAAGCTATTTCCAATCAATTATGTTACACAAAATTGAGCTGTTGAAGAGTACAAACAAGCAAACAAAAGGTGAATTAAGCCTCGTGGATGCCAGCCATGCCCGGTTGGTGCCGCGTGCAGCTCCCGTTGCTGGCTCGTCCGTGCAGCAGCTGATCCACGGTGCGGATGACGCACCGGGCCGAAGGGCGAAACCGTTCGCACGAAAGTCACGTACTCTTCGCCAGGTTTGTCTGGGCACAACGAATGAATGGAACACATCAATATCTTTCAAGCTGATAGTATCACAACGAACCGATAGGACCGAAATCGAGGTGTTGGTCGATAGCAACGTCTCATCGTGTCGGTTTCGTGTGGGCTGACAAGAAAGCGAGAGAGCTTGGGGAGTTGCAAAAAGCAAGCAAAAAGCTGCCATTTTCATTGGCGCATACAAATGGTAGCATTATATCTAGGATCAAAATCTGATCGTACATATCTCGCTCAAAAGTATTGCAATCCATGTCGATTGATGTGGGCTACAATGCGCTAAGCTGTTCGCTAGATGGATTGATGGTCAAGCATAGCTTCGCCAATCAAGCTCGGAGATAGTGATCAAAAGTGAAAGCTAACGCTTTACACCCATCCGTTTCCAACATCAGTAGGCACTGCCACGAAGCGTCGTGAGCCAACCGCACGTAACGAACTGAACTGTTCGATCTTCGACTGCAAAACCCAGCCTACTTTAAGCGAAGGCGACGACTTCCATTTTTGAAATCGATAAAAGAGCAGCAAAACTCGACCACCTCGTCCCTTGCAACAGCGAGCCACTGCACTGGTCTAGTCGACGCGCCCCACCGAGAATGTGTTCGATAACGGAAAGATCGAGACGAGGCGATAACGGAAGAATTCGATAATCCCTGAACCCGGTCCGGCTATTAGGCGGACTGTCGTCGTCCCCGGTAAAACCACAAATCGCCATAATAATGCACAATCAAAACATCGTCCACCATCATTAGCCCGGTGGCCACGGCTGACCCGGTACGTCCCCGGTAACAGGTAGAACAGGTACCGACGATGATCCACATTGTCCAACCCATTCCGTCGGCTGAAGCTGCTTCGTAACCCGTACGCCACGGTGCTTCCTATATCTTCCATTCACAAACGCACGGGTACGGGATTCGAATCGATCGACGACGATCCGAGAAAGAGAGAGAGAGAGAGCAAGCAAGACAGCCTGGTAATTAGCCGTAAAGCTGCCCTAATAGTCACAATATTTACAGCAAGAAACTAACCTTAATCCGGGCTTTCCCAAAACATTCCACCCATTCCCCCAGAGGCCTGACCTGAGGATTGCGGATTTCGGGCCCTTGCCCGAACGGTCTGGACCTGGTCTTTCGAGACCAGTCCCGCAAATGCTACCGTGAGGCGAACGGCGGCTTCCGGACGGGACGGGTGGTCAGTTCGTTTTCTGGCAGCAGCAGCATAATAGCCGAGATTAGCAAATGGCACACAAGTCAAGTCAGGCGGCACCGGAGAAAAGCTGCACTCCCCCCCACACACACACACACAGGGGGGGTGTGAATGATTTGCGGTTTTTCGGCAGTCAGCGGCCGAACCTAAGTCATAAATAAACAACACGACCGTTTGGGTGGCGGGAGCGGTCGTGCCGGATGTGACCGTTTGGGTTTGCTCATATCTGACTCGCTGAACTCGGTTGTTGTGTAAATTTCTGCTGTACCTGTACACCGTGCGTGACCATTTGGGAGTTTGTAATATAGTGAGGACACTCGCAGGAGCGTTATTTCAAACTCAAAGTATGTTACGAGAACTTATTGTTTTAGGTAAAACGTGTCCATCATCACATACTTTGACAAAATGGACATTGTTTCCAGGTTACCTTTCAGATCGCAACTAACTCCTACTTCTTACAGTTCGTTGAATTCAAATCAAGTGATTTTTTCTCAACTTGTTAATTATGTAAGATGCGAACAGAGTGGACTGCCTGCCTTTTTTCTCTTATCTTCATTCAAACACTCACTCATTTTCTCACACAACCGAACCAGCGATATCAGTGAGACAGAACAGCAACAACGAACAAAAAAAAACACCCAAAGATTCATTCCTGTCCGAGTCGGTTAATGAAGATTTCATCCGCGCGGGCGTTTTTGTTTGCACCGCCCAATGAGTTGTTTACTTAGCCCGATGGCACATTGTCCAGTGGCAGCCGGGACGACACCGGACCGGTGGGACTACTACTTAGAGCGATTGTTTCCGGGGGTGCCATCCGTTGTCAACACTTTCGACACTTTTTCGTTTGGAATAATTATGTAAATTTATGCGAGAGGTGCTCATTTTCACACGGTTTTCTTCTTCAGCCATTTTGAAGAATTAGTATTTGCACATTTCGAGTTTAAAACCTGTGGATTTTGTAGTAGAACACTGATTTTAAAGAAACACAGCACGTAATGTATGAACACCTCGTCCGTTAACGCCAAACGCCATAGATTGGAAAGGATGAATTCGAAGAATAAAATCATTTTCCACCGTTTCACAGGAACCAAAAAAACACACTAGGAAGCAAACCATTCCACCGAGAATAACTGCTTTCCCGGCATCTCGTACACGTTTTGTTCCAGGCGACGAACGAGATTAGGCCTTGCATGGGCACGGAAATGAAATTCAATTATACTCATTTGCACATTTTCTCCGTTTAGGTCCGGCATTCAGGCATTCAGGCAGGCCTTCGGTCGGTGTCTCGCTTCTTCATTGTCTCCTCCACACATTTTTTGTTCTATTTCCAAAGTTTGTGCCCAAAGTCCGCGAACAATGGGTGAACAAATGATAATGAGACTTTTTGTTTTGGGTGTGTCATTTGACAAAGACATGGAGATCACACGGCAGTGTATGTATATTATACTTATTTTAAACGCCAAACGCCATAGATTGGAAAGGATGAATTCGAAGAATAAAATCATTTTCCACCGTTTCACAGGAACCAAAAAAACACACTAGGAAGCAAACCATTCCACCGAGAATAACTGCTTTCCCGGCATCTCGTACACGTTTTGTTCCAGGCGACGAACGAGATTAGGCCTTGCATGGGCACGGAAATGAAATTCAATTATACTCATTTGCACATTTTCTCCGTTTAGGTCCGGCATTCAGGCATTCAGGCAGGCCTTCGGTCGGTGTCTCGCTTCTTCATTGTCTCCTCCACACATTTTTTGTTCTATTTCCAAAGTTTGTGCCCAAAGTCCGCGAACAATGGGTGAACAAATGATAATGAGACTTTTTGTTTTGGGTGTGTCATTTGACAAAGACATAGAGATCACACGGTAGTGTATGTATATTATACTTATTTTATCTCAATATCTTAAACTGATGCTGAACACATATTATAAAAGAACCATGAGTACTTCATCGCTAACTAATTTAGCAAACGTGTGTTATCCCGTCCAAACTTCCTAATAAACGAGACTAGATGGAAATGGAATCGACAACACAATCCGTCAAACCCTCAATATCCTTTTCACGTCAAAAACGGGATGCATGAAACTCTCTCCACGCATCCGCTCGATTTAAATCCACCTGCTGCGCTTCTCGCACGTCTCTGGCCATGAACGTCGCACTGGAAAGGAAACGCCCGAGCCAAAAGTGGATTTCCATCCCGAGCTGTCCGTTCACGGCGGTCCATCCGCTGGAAAGGGCAAAAGACATCACACGACTTACCTGTTTTTCGCTGCCGCCGCACGGTCCCGCTGGCGTCGGTTTTTAAACCAATTTCCCACCTGCGTCGGGGTGAGTCCGGTCGCCTGGGCCAGCTCGCGTTTCTTCGTCGGGTTCGGATACGGATCCTGGAGGTACCATTCGCGCAGTAGGCTACGCGTCCGCTCCTTGAAGCAGTGCGTCTTCTGCTCGCCGTCCCAGATCGTGCGCGGGAGCGGAAATTTCTTCCGGACGCGATACTTATCGACCGGTCCTGGGCGGGTGGCGTTGGAGTATAGCGCGTTTGTTGTTTTATTTTGTTGGTCGTTTGTCACCACCGAGGATGGCCGGATATTGAATCCACGCGCGGGACGGGACGATGACGGGCGAAAGGCCGTTCGCCAGCAGCATTCAAATCCACCACAGCCCCACATTGTCGGAGTCGCCAAGCCGAACCGAATCACCAAACCGAGAAGGAAGAGAGAAAGGACAAATTATTACTTTTTTTCCGGGCGAACCGAGAAGACATGTGACGGTATCGAGTGCTCGGAAACGCGAGGAAAAAAACGGTAACTGGATCAGTAAGCGTCCAACGCAAGGTGCACGGTATGTAAATGATTCGCTACTGCGTCGTAGCATTTCTCATGCATATCCTTTCCTATCGACTCGTGGATCAGCAAGAGCATCGATTTGATATTTTTTCTGCACGGCTGCCATTCGCGCGGAGGTGAAGAAAAAAACCCGGAATAGCTCCGGTGACATCTTTGCACATGTGCCAGTGCCAGGTGGAAATGAGACAAACCAATTGCTCCAACGGCTTCCGGCCGACAATTGTTAATGGGATAACAGATCCTTCTTCTGTGTTCTGCTCGCTGTTCTGGTGAACTAGCTGGGTAAAAGGTATGCAAAAAATGAAGCACCGTACCGTGTGCGACGTGGAACGTTCGATCTAGTAGGCCATGGCAATTATTACTTGCAGGGCGAATACGTTCTTCCATGCGCTCGTATGTGTGTCATGTTCAAGCAAATATGATAAAAGAATCATTATCCACAAATATCTACGAAAATAGTTCCCGAATAAGTAGAATTTAACCAGTTTTAAATGTTTTGTTACACATATTTCTTACACAAGATAAAGCATGAAATTCGATGATGAAAACATCGTCTATGCTTTTCCAGGGTTTTGTCAACACTAGATACGACAACGAACATCGAGCTTAACGCCAGATCATTTCTATGGTCCATGTTTTAATATAGTTGAAATTTACCAACTTAAAGATAATATTATTGCGTAAATTATAAACTAAAACTACACTTTTGACATGTTTTTCGCAAATTTTCACAATCTCGAAGAAACATTCTTGTTTAAGGCAGGGCTCTATGAGCCGTCGAACAAGACATCGAACAAGAAAACACGTATCGAATCCAAGTAATTATACGGAGGTGCTCCATCAGACATGCAAGACATGCCAGACAAACATGACATCGAACAAAACAGTTTGTCTGGCAAGTCCTGATGCACACCTTGAAGCTGTAAACACCTTGCGATTTCATCCTGTTAATTGTCAGGAAGCGTCTATTGGCCGCTGTTTGTGTGTTCATATGTTTACATTCGTAAAATTTAAATTATTGAGACACCTTGCTTTGGAGCATAAATAACTGATTTGTGAACCAGACAGTGCCAAACTTTTCGTGCCAAGTTAATTTATAGTAACGCTTTTGATAACTTTTTCAAACCAATCCTCTTCAGCTATGAGGTAGCTATGAGCTATGAGAGAACAAAAATATAAAAAATGTAAAAGTTTAAAATTAAAATAAATGATTTTTTTTTTCATGAGTGCGCTTTAAGATGTTACGCGTTAGAATGTAATAATTTTGCATCAAATGTATTTTATTGTTATTATTAAGGCTGCAATTATGTTTCCAAACATGTTAGTTCGATTTAGGCAAACATCATTATGGTTCTAATTAAGCTAATTAATCGATGGAAACAAATAATAAGGGTTCAAGTTAAGGATAACAACAGCCTCATTTTGTACGTAATGCCATTCCATTATGTTGAAACCATTTTTTATGCTCTTTGTTTTCGTTAACGCACATTTTCGTTATTTTTTTCGTTTTGTACGACTTTTGACCTTCCATTACATCGAGAGATAGTAAGTACCGCTTTATCGACCATTTCTCAACAGCTAACAATGTAAGTGCTCTACTCACTCTGCAACATACTCTTATGGAGAAAAGCTATTCAGGGCCTTGCAGATTTATAATCATGGTCATATAATATCCATTCAAATTATAAATATTTCCTTATACGATATTTCACATGATATTCAAAACAATTTGAAGCACATTACTTTTACCAATTACACACATTCTTAATACACACAAAGCACACCCAAACGAGACAAGTACACACACACACAAACAGATCACGATGTAACAGGGCAGCTTCAACAGGAATACACACGATCATGCTTACCCAGCGGTCGTCCGCGCAGCTTTTCCGCCTCGTGGTAATGCGCCTCCAGCCACATGGCCTGCAGTTTGCCGTGGGACGTTTTCGTGAACTTGTGCCGCTCCAGTATCGTGTACAGCTCGCTGCAAGGAAACAATGCAACATCAGTTACTCACGCGTGTATGCAAAATTGTTCGGCTCTGTTGTGAATATAGAAGGAGAAATGTGCGGAGATATCTCCAAAACCCCCCTTCGGAAAATCGTCCAAACAATCGAACCCAAACAACGCCCCAAAGCGTGTGTTTAACAGTGGCGATAAATTACAATTACTCGCACCGATTACCGAAACGCACGATCGTTCGCTGCACTCGTTTGCTCGGGTGTATCATTTTCGGTTTTCCTTTCTGCGCTGAGCAAATGTGTGCGTGAGTGGAAAATCTTTCCAGCACGATACGCGAGCATAATGTGTAACGATCGGGGGAGAGATGAGAAAGAAAACAAGCAAACATCTGCAATTCGCGTACCAACCGAGGCTCGAATTCGGGCATGGGTAACTGGCTAATTAAATTATTTATCGAAAATTGAGCTACCCCAGAGGCTGCCCTCCGATCGCGAACTGTTTTCGATCGGTCCGATCCGACGAAAAGTCAACTGGATCGTTAGCCGCGTATGCGTGCGTGTGTGTGTGTGTTTGTGCGAGCGCGTGCACGCCCGCGCGGGAGAAGGAAGTGGTAATCTTCCGATTTGGAGATCATTATTACAAATTTCATTCTACGCTCCGGAACACGCCGGAAGGTTCCGGCGGACGGCCGCCAGGCAAACACGTAGGGAGACGTATCGATCGAAACGAAATGATTGGAGCCCCGAAATTGATCGATTATCGAGATGAGGTTTTTCGCTGCTGCTGATGCTGCACGCACACCCGCGTAGATTTTCCTCATTTTTCCGCGCCCGCGTGAATTATCCGCTCTCGTTGGCGTTGTCGTACCCCGCGCGAGGGTCGAGCCGCGGATCGCACGGGCTAGGCGAACACGGACCGAACCGTTGGGGCGAACGTTTGCAGTAGAATTTAATTTGTTTGGCAGCCACGCTGCGATATGATACCCGGCTCCCGCGTCCAGCCAGGCACAGGTGAAATGATTTAATTTGCTCCCGGCCCATTGTGCCAGGCAGCGCAGTTAATCGTGCAATAATCGCGACGGAGGCCTTGCGAGAGGGGCGTTCGCACATGTCTAGCTGGTCTAGCTTCCACAATATAACAAGGGAACGTTTTTTTTCAGGTGTTTCTTTAGAACGAATTATATCGGCTTACAAATTACTGCTCCATTTTTACTTCTCTAACGAACAAACTTATGTTACTTTTGTGGCGGAATGGCGTATCGTTTCCTGTTGTATGATTGTTAAAAGTATTGTGAACGAAAGAGTAGATCAAACGGAACCATCAGTCATATTAATAGGGTTGTAAAGGCACTGAGGATGAACAAATGGATCTAGTATCCTTATGTTAAGGCATATTTCACAAAAAGTAAAGCAATAGAACACGATTAATTTAAGAATTTTGCATTTGTTTATGAATTTTGAGTTCTCAAACTTGTAGCTGTTCTAAATCGCCTGGATTCTAACTCTAATCAAGCCAGTTATACGGCTAATACGGCCTAACAGTAATAACAAAATAAACAAATTCTTGTTTTAATTTACTTTCACATGTGTAAAGTCCTCATTTAGTTATGGTAATTTGTATGAAATATAAACTATGCACAATAGTCTGGAAAAGCATTAGTAATGGTGCAGTAAAATCTAAACATGATAGTAACTCTTCTCAACATCGAATTTCTAGATTTGTTTGCTTTTTGACTTGGCTGAACAACGTTAACATTATTGAGCTCATAGAATTATTCATTAATGAAAACAATCATGAATTTAAATAAAATAATTAAATAGAAAAATGAATAAAAATCTAGTTCATTCAACTTTAAACTATGTACCGTATTTTTCCGTGTATAAGAGACGCCTTCAATTTTCATGCAAAAATTTTGGAAAAAAAAACTTTTAGTAATGAACTCTTTATTCACTGTAAAAAATCATTAAATTCTTCATCACTAGCAGCAATAGTAGTCAGTTCTTCTTCATCATCGTCAGAAGAGTCGCTCTACTCAAAAGTGACATTGTCCTCTCAACACTTGGGATTTAGACCGGGAAATCCTGTAAAAGTCTTCCTCCCATGTATAAGAGACTCCTGACTTTTCAAGCCAAAAAAAAATGGCAAAAAAGGGTCTCTTATACACGGAAAAATTCGGTAATTGGTAGAAGATTCTCTTGGGAGGCTAATGGAAGCCATTTGAAATGACAGACAATAGAATTCTAACGAAAAAGTCTCCAACAACACCTATACATTAAAACGACGAGCCGCTATCATCCACCCGTGGACGTGGACGAACCTTGTAAAGCTACTGATATCTTATTTGATTTCCAGTACATAACCCCAGTCCCATCTGCGTCCAATCATACCCCCCAACAAGGCAGGCCCTTCTACACTCCCCTTTTCTGTATGTAACAGCGCGCGTTGCTTCTCTCTTTCGCGCTCACATCTCCCTCTCGCCACGATATAAAAATGGTGCCTGCTACCATCCGGTCCGGGCTGTGGATTGCCTGACGAAAACATGAAAGAGGGCGTGGCGGACGGACCGTTTTCCCCCTCTCGCTTGCCGGTGATGTCACGCACACCATCACAGCCGCCTTTTCGAAAGCGTTGTCCCCACCAGTGGGAAAAAGGGGGCGTTTCCAAACAAACCAAAAAAAAACAGCAGGCAAGGATCGCTTACAAGCACGGCGCGCTTCGACCGAGAGGAGATAGTTGGCTTTAGTTGACGACGCAGAAGGCTCTCCGGGGCCGTGTGCCCGCGCCGCGTCCACACGCCCTTTATGCACACGGTTTCGGATCAATATCAACCGCCCGCCCGAGCCATCCGAGCCTTCTGCACGCCAAAAAGGACACGGACACACTCGTCCGGGCGAGCAAGCGGGGCGAAAATTAGCCCACACAGTGCACACGGGGAACCTTTTTCGGAGCGAGATTTGGCGAAGCGTACCAGAAGGACAACTGCGGTCATAATGCACCCCACCCGGAGGAACGGCGATATGCGATACTGGTTAAATGTGCACCGCTTTTTTTTGCGAGAGGCGATGCTCATTTGTGTGCTCCAGAAGAATATAGGAAATAGCATGATAGTTTGTTTCAAATAAATGCAACGCTATGTGGTTGAAATTAGCAAGTAAAAACCTTATCCGTTTGACGTTATAAAAGGACACATTGTTAAAGTCTTCTTGGGTGTACTCAAAGGTAAACATTGCTTAAATAAGCACACTGCTTCATTTAATGCAATTTGTCCCCTTGTGCTGCAAACATCTGACGATACACGACCCAAACCAAACCAGACGGTAAATAATGCAACTTCTAGCGCAATAATCCCATCCTCTACACAGTGGCCTGTGCGCACGGTAAAGTTTGCTGCAGTGAAGAATCCGGAATTACACGATCTTTTGCAAAGTAGCTCTATTATTTAGTGCCACTACCCCCTTCCGCCAGCCAGACTCCTCCGGCGCACGGAAAGGCGACGGCATTTTGCATCCCTGTGTACGGTGTCAACGCTCCGACTCCCGGGGTCCTGTTGGTTTCCTGTTCATCAACTCACGCGGAACCCCCTTCTAGCTGGCAAGCGTTCCCCAATGGAAAGAGGGCGTGGGTGGGGGTCTGCACACACACACACACACGCGCACCACCTCACCCGCCGCCGCCATATCATGTTGCCATGCTGCCAGCAGGGGTTCGGTTCGGGGTACAAAAAACGAGTATCATGTTTGGTGGACTCCTCCACCGGCGAAATAGTATTTCGCCCGGGTTCGGCGACGGCAGGATGCCGCCGTCACACACAGGCCGTCCGTCACCAAGGGACTACTGGGGACGCACACGAACGGATCATGTACAAGTGAGCAGATCGATGAAAAACGGGCGACCCCTTCGCAGGCAGCGCGATACATAGGCCGCGCACCGAAAGCGCCCCCCCTTCGTCCTCCGCCCGGGATTGGGAGAGCAAAGGCAACGAAGAAAAAAAACAGCACAAAAAGTACTCAGAAAACGATCCGTATGGTGGTAGTATATACGGTGATACGCTACTAGAGCGCCCTGCTGGAGGAATGAAATGGCATGTATTGGCGAAGCGAAATGAGAGAAAAAAAACGGGGCTTCGAGTGTATCAAACATCCAAGAAAGAGCTATTTCTACCGGAAGCAACAAAAAGGAGAACTGAGGTGTCCTCCGTGTCGTACCACTACCACGACAAGCGCGCTGATCGATTTCTCGTTTCTGCCTCGGGATAGGTGCGAAGTTTTTCGCTTATTAATCCAATAGCTCATACATTGGTGAGTAGAGTCGTTAAGCAATTGCACTTGTTTTTGTCACAAACACTCATTGAGCATTTAATGATTAAAATCCCCCGCGCACTCGACGAATATTCTGCCAGCTACCATTTTTCCCCGAACCCGGCAAGATAACTACTCGACGCGGAACGGATTCTCTTCAACTGCTCGAGTACCACTTACCAACAGCATCACCAGTATCGTGAAACTGCCTGCAGCCGCACGGTCGCATGTAAATGCGGAAGAACACGGCCCCACGAAGCATCACGACGCCGAGTGGGCACGTTCAAAGAAGGATCCCGACACACCGTAGCCAATCGATTCCGCCGTAGTGGTCATCGAGCTTTTACGCCGAAAAACTACTCCATCTTATTGCCGCGACAGCGAAACCCGGTGAACGGTGGCCCGCATTCGGCTACATTGTTCGCTCCGGTTGGTGTGGCGACTGAGAGGAAGCGAGGCCGAGGTGTGGAGTAGTCCCCACGTTTGCCGTGCAGTCAGCGTCACGAAGAATCGATCGAAATCATTGTACGGGCTGAAAGTGTGCAGGAAGCATCTCCACAAGTTCCTCTCCACGGGCCGACAAACGAGCGAGAGGAATGAAATCTCATCGAGAAAACACAGAGAAAACATCGTGCCAGAATCAAGTAGTCCCGGGTGCTGTAATCGTAATTTTCTTTTTAAAAATTATACAGAGATTCTTAGTCTTAGCTTGTTGGAAATGCGTATATTTGCTTACAAAAACATAGTATCTGTAACGATGCTTCAACACCCCAAGACAAGATCGCATCTAGTTAAGTAGGTTTCTCGGGCGACGAAAGTATCACTTCATCGTTGTCTGAACTGGCGGCATCATCCTCTTCTTCCAACGCCAGCGGGTCGTCGCAAGACATTTTCTCATCGTTGACGGGTGCTGGAGCCAGTTCCATCGACTCGTCGTCACAACCGTTTGCTTCCGTGACCGACATCGTTGGGTCCAGTTTGTCCTGCAGCTCCGCTATCGAACGCATCAGCACACTGAAGTCCTTCTTTTTCGTTTCCAGCTTCCGCTCCAAATCGGCCCGGTTTTCTTTCAACTGGTCCAAATTTTGTTTCAACGTTTCAAGCTCCTGCACAGTGTTTTTGCGATCCGGCTGCTGGTTGATAGTTTTCGCCAACATGTCATACTCCATCCGGTTCTTCCGGATCTTCTTGGCGAGCACCAAATTCTGTTTGCTCTGTACGATCTGCGCTTTTGCCGTTTCTATGCCTGACTCTATAGTGTCTGAGATTGTGGCGTAGTTTTTCAACTCTTGCTGCATAACGCTCGCGTAGAAATCGGATTTCTTCATGTCGAACTCGCACTGAGCAAGCTGTGCGAGTAGACGGTCGTAGATTGGTTGGCTGTAGATAACAACGCATTTGGATGTCAATACACATTGTATGGTTTTCAGCACAAACATTCAATGTACCTGTTGTCGGACGCATCGTTCGAATTGCACCATTTAATGAATGTTTTCAGCAAATCGTTCAATCGTCTGTCGTCACCGGTACCATCACCGTCAATCTGCAGCCGGCGTTTGATTACTTCCTCTGCAGAGCAAGAACAGGAAATCTCAATAAAGACTGTTTTATATAGATATTGTAGACTATTTACCATCGGACATCGTGAATACGAAGCAATAGAAGCTTGGGAAAGGTATCGATTTTAAATAAATTATCGGTAGAGAAGCGCGAGAATTATACACACGACGCGTTTGTTTGTTTACCTGGTTTCAAACGTCAAATTCAAACAAAACACAATTTTTGTAAACTAATTTAATCACTGAACTAAATTTATAATAACCATTTTCATGTTTTTTCATAAAATGTACCGAATTAGATGTTGTCATTTACCCAAACGCACATCGAGTCGTTGAACCATCCACTATATACGCGCCTGACAACAGTGCTGTCAAAATCAAACGCGCCGTAGACAGTAAACTTTCCAAATATTCTGATAATTTTTTGTTATTTTCGCCTGTTTAATGTGTTTCTCGCCGTAAATAAAAGCAGTTATTGTTTGGTAGAAATATATCACTGTAAGCTGAAAGTGTAAATAAGCCCCTTGCGCTTCGACCCTCGAGAGAAAGTCCAGAGAAAGTTGGATACGTGAGCCATACCGTGACATAACCTCCTCCAGGAAGAGGAAGAAGCAGGCGAGAATGGCTGTTTTCCGCACACTTCAGTACGTTCGAGGCAACTATTCGCTCTTGTTGAGTCGCAGCTACGGATCAATGTCGAAGAAAGTACGTATCGTGCGATAGCACAGTGTGGCCCCTTTTGCGAGAAACGAACGGACAGTGCACCACCGGACGCGTTATTTCGTTGATTGGATCCTAACCTTTAACCTCTTCATTCTCCGGTTCGCACGTCACGCGCCCGTGTCTGTGCGTGCATTTCCGAAATCCCGCACCCTCCGTCGTTGCGTCCTCGGCAACATCGCTGTCCGGTATCGGTGGAAAACAATCCGCCGTCGTCACCTGGTGTTCCGGCTGTCGTTGCCACGGTCACGCAACCGGACCGAACGTTCGACGAACTCTTCCCCGCGTATGCATCACAGCAGGGCCTGGTTCTGGGTGTTTACTCGACGGAAGACAAGGATGAGGTGAAGTTCACGCCGTACGCTCAAAAGTACAACGAATCAACAGCTGGAAAGTTGCTGGAGCAGATTAACATGTAAGTATGGGTCAGCCGTGTAGCTGACGGCGTTTATGGAGGCATTTTTAAACCACTTTCTGACTCATTTCGTAGATCCATAACTTTTCATTTCTTTCCGTGTTTCATACGTTCACTCGAAATCACGATGCCTTTCTTATCATATCTAAAACATTCGCACGCCTATGGGCATTTGTTTTTCGAGTATTCATCTCGTCGTAATCTATTTGTCCATTGTATTTCGTTTATTCGTATGTTATCTTTCCTCTTATTCCGTCCTCATACTAGTTGAACTAGTTTGAACCACAAGTGAGAATGTGATTCATAGCTCTTGCACAATAATAGAGCTTCCAAACTCCCAGTCGTGTCGTTTATTTTGAAAACAAAAGGATATGCTGCGGTCTCTAAAATCGTGTCTCTTGGGTAAACCTACCCGAAAGAATAGCACAAGCTGTCTACAGATTGAATTTATTATAGCGCAAAACCCCCATGTCTGGCGCTAATCTCATATGTTGTGTGTGTGTGTTTTTATAGCGATATTCGTTCGCGAAATACAATTCAACATAATGCAATGTTAACAAATAATTGTTTGTGCGTGTGCAAAATGTTACCAACTGATTCACCTCATGAAGGATGCTGTTCGTGTTGCTTACGCTGCACGATAGACTGGCGGTATCTAATCTCGGCCGCTTCGTATGTCTTTGCGTTAGTCAACGACGAAATAAATGATAAGAAATGCCTCCCCAACAAGTCGTGCAGGTACGTTAGTGACAGACTTAAGAAGTGAAACAAATAGAACCAGCACCCCTGGTGAATGGTGTTTATTTAAGCGCACTTAATCTGCCACTGATAGGCGACAGCTTATTCTTATTGCTGGTCTGTCTTAGAAGTGGCCATCATCAACAATGATTACCGCAGAAAGCAGTGATTCATCCCGAAACGCGTCACCACCTTCCAAAAAAGTAGTCGAAAATATTTTTTGTCCTCTAAATGTCATCTTCGGCATCTGTTGGTTCGGTCCGCAAACGACCAAACGAGAGGAATATGAACAGCCGGAGCCGGTGTTGCATATCGATCCGCAAGCGCATATGCCGGGGCCGGGGTCAATCCTAAAAATAGTCTGCTAAACCCCCTCTCTCCCCACAGACCAGTAGAAGAACGTGAACGACGTATTGAATGATAAGAAAGGTGAATTGTGTTTATTTAAGCGCACTTAATCTGCCACTGATAGGCGACAGCTTATTCTCATTGCTGGTCTGTCTTAGAAGTGGCCATCATCAACAATGATTACCGCAGAAAGCA
Organism: Anopheles cracens; assembly: GCA_002091845.1. Taxonomy (NCBI): domain Eukaryota; kingdom Metazoa; phylum Arthropoda; class Insecta; order Diptera; family Culicidae; genus Anopheles; species Anopheles cracens. The sequence continues at coordinate 95,855 of KZ071482.1, read as the reverse complement.
GTGATTCATCCCGAAACGCGTCACCACCTTCCAAAAAAGTAGTCGAAAATATTTTTTGTCCTCTAAATGTCATCTTCGGCATCTGTTGGTTCGGTCCGCAAACGACCAAACGAGAGGAATATGAACAGCCGGAGCCGGTGTTGCATATCGATCCGCAAGCGCATATGCCGGGGCCGGGGTCAATCCTAAAAATAGTCTGCTAAACCCCCTCTCTCCCCACAGACCAGTAGAAGAACGTGCACTCGTTATTGTCACTTGTACTCCATTCCGTTTGTGTTCGTTATCGTATGCACCGCACCGCATTCATGACACACCACTGACGGCAACAACCAAAAAAAAGGGAAGTGTCTGCGTCTGCACGGCTGCTTCGATTGCAGCTCGGCAACATAATAATCAGCTGATGTATTAGTAACGCAAAGCAGGCGAGGTCCGCTGTTCTTATTCCCGCTCTTATGAGCGTCTGTGTGTGTGCCTTTTCTGCTAATGTCCTGCTTGTTAATATCGATAATATCGTTGGCAAATTTCCGCTTCCATCCATTCCGGAGAGGGATGGGGGTTAGGAAGGGAAGCTGTCTCCATTTTCTTCCACATAGTCGAAAATATTTTTTGTCCTCTAAATGTCATCTTCGGCATCTGTTGGTTCGGTCCGCAAACGACCAAACGAGAGGAATATGAACAGCCGGAGCCGGTGTTGCATATCGATCCGCAAGCGCATATGCCGGGGCCGGGGTCAATCCTAAAAATAGTCTGCTAAACCCCCTCTCTCCCCACAGACCAGTAGAAGAACGTGCACTCGTTATTGTCACTTGTACTCCATTCCGTTTGTGTTCGTTATCGTATGCACCGCACCGCATTCATGACACACCACTGACGGCAACAACCAAAAAAAAGTGAAGTGTCTGCGTCTGCACGGTTGCTTCGATTGCAGCTCGGCAACATAATAATCAGCTGATGTATTAGTAACGCAAAGCAGGCGAGGTTCGCTGTTCTTATTCCCGCTCTTATCCCGCGTCTGTGTGTGTGCCTTTTCTGCTAATGTCCTGCTTGTTAATATCGATAATATCGTTGGCAAATTTCCGCTTCCATCCATTCCGGAGAGGGATGGGGGTTAGGAAGGGAAGCTGTCTCCATTTTCTTCCACACCATCTATACCGGTATCGTCGCACAGCACGGTTCTCACAATGTGATCCCTTCCCGGCCACCAGCCGTGCGGAAAAGTCACAGTTGAAGGACAGTTCGTGACTTGCTGGAAAAACGCGCCAGAGTGGCAACAACAAAGTGGCTTTTTCAATTTTGAATCGAGGGCAGCACTTTTCTGGTCTTTTTCAATTGGGCATGAAATACCTAGTCCTACACACCGGCATTTAAAGCACACGCTCATGTAGCTCGTGGAGTACGGAATCCGCCTCCCGGTATTTATCTCTCCACACTTTTGGGACGTGGAGTGCCACCACCACAATATCGCTGCAAGATGCATGTGCGGACTTGTGCATTATTAAGCGTCCATGTGTATTATTGTAAGCAACAATAAATACCACATTCTCCACCAGAAAAGGTCCGCAGCGCCGGTGGGCCGGTGGATGAATCGATTTTTTTATCTGCATATAAAATTTGGAACCCGATGCAGGGTACGATGTCGTCGCATGTTTAATGCACCTTTTGCGGAGCCGAGATTTTCAGCTTTTGGAAACATTTCAAATCAGCACCAATGATACACAATTGGCTCCTCGCAACGGTCGGCAAGTCCACCGGAGCGGCGTACTAGCACAGAAAGGATATTGTAAATTCATTTCAAATCTACTTGACCTCCTTAACACGGTTCGGTTCGTGCGTGGTCGGCGGTAAATGGTTTTTTGATTCTCGAAACGACGACATGACCGCACCGTACCACCGTGTAGCTACCGGGTTATTTGGTACCGTGCCATCCATATTTACTCAACCGGTGTATCCGTGTCTTGCCATTGTGTCGAGCAATTATGCTATCACCGCAAACGTCGTGTCGCGTAGATTTTCTCCGTTCTAGGGTTTCAAGTGCAGATGAAGAGCAAGCTCACATCCGCCAGTGCATCGTCGTCTTTGTTTCTATCGTTTGACTTGTTTCGTTTGTTCTCTGTCTGTCTCTCCTTTCCATTGCTTCGCCATACATTTCTAACTTAATCATGATGATAAAAGATGACTCGCTCTCATGTGCTTCGCTTTTAAGGGACTTGATTTATGTTGCAGGTTTTGCGGTATAAGTATTGAACCAAACAGAAAACAGATGTCAAGTAATATTAATGATCCTATTTATTTGATTTCTTCACAGAGCAAAAGTTTATCTGCAGAACATTATTATTAACATCAAGCACCAACTCTCTATCATATGCTCTAACAAATCGATAAGGATATGGACAATAAGGCACTTTTTTTAAATAAGCCGTGCTATTTGAATAGAATTAACATCATGTCATTGGAAAAACAAAAATGCACTATTTTTTGCATTAAGATACTGGCTGTAATTGATTTCATGTACTAACGTACATCCAGGTTTTATGTTGCCAAGATTTTTTTTCATTTCAGTATAGAGAAATAATTGTCTCTTAATGGAAAAGAACAAACAGTGGAATCGACGAAAACGTACAAACAGCGAAAATATTACGTTCTTGAGCTTTGCTGCACTGCTATCTATTTCTCTCTCTCTCTGTCTCTCTCTCTCTTCATAACTGTTCTACCCTTTTCTCACTCCTCTTCCATATAACACTCTTTGTGGGATCGAGAGTGAATTGATGTTTCGCGATTGGCGGCTCCTCTCTGATTAAACCACTTATTAGGACACCACGAAACTAGGTTTATATCGACCAATGTGCGTTAGGCGACCCAACATGCCACACGGGATTGTCTAGACTTCAAAATTGACTCCTTTTTACAGGTTAATTCTTCATCCCTTTCGCCCCACCGACGATGTTAGGTGCTGAATCTGCTGAAGGTCCTAGCAGGAAACCCCAAAAATCATTCCCTGTGTACTTTAATTTACTCCCTAATTACGTAGAATCACTCGAGATCATCCATCTCTTGTTTCACGGCGTCTTTCATCCCTCTAGTCAATGTTCAATCTTTGCCCCCACCCCGAAGAAATCAGATATGCAAGCAATAGCTCAATTCCCCTATTTTCGCATTGTGTTTTCGTTTCAGATTCACTGTTTTGTTCTAAGCCCTCCTTCTTCCGCGTGATCGTATCTATTACTGTGTTCGATAGAAACTGTGTGCAATACCAAAAACAAAAACTGAACGCTTTCGTCCAACTCCCGAAACACACTGTCAAGCCATTTCCACATCACCATCGTTCGCATGATGTGTGCAGTGCGCAGGGTAATCGGATGCGAACTGAAGAACAGCTGTAGCAACAACTACTACGCTGGAGTATGCAATGAACTCCATACCGCGATGTACTCCTCAATATAGTGTGATTTATTTGGTGATAAAAGAGACATTTCAACCACACACGTGCTCTTAAGTAATTGAACTTAAGTTCTAGTTCGATTTATGCTCTTTACGAACTGATTAAACTCTGTGTAAAGTCTGTGGAGAAGTGCGTTCGTTTGTGCAATTCTGAGCGTGAAATAATGTGCGTTTGCATCCATTTGCGTGTGTTGTAAGTTTCGTCCTCAAACACCTACCTCAAG